>JAAAKL020012468.1:0-13014 GCA_010016065.2 Carybdea cf. marsupialis auct. non (Linnaeus, 1758)
AAAGCCTTTAGTAACGTTTAGAAAGCCTTCCGGACTCATTCATGTTATTGATCTATTACGTACACTGATCTCTAAAAACACTGAATCAAGCAATTTTCGTCTCAAAGTGAGGTCAGTCGTTGGACACAATTTTAGTCCCCATTACACAAAGCTTATCAATAATGTTACATAACATGGCGGACCTTCCCGCGCTATTTTAACTTATGGGGACTAGTATTCGTAATCACACTTGTTTGCTATTGGAAACAATGGAAAAGTCGATCCAGTCTTCTATAGAGATCAGTGATTATGCAACGTTATGATGGTTTTCCAAAGGGTTACAATGTATTAATAATGTGTTTGAACCGGCATAAAAGCCTTAAAATAGAAAGTTGCAGGCCAGAAGTATCTGTTCTCTACCTTTCAATTACGGAATGTTTCCTTTTCTTTAAAAGCAATCTATGTAATGGTAAAAATGAAAATTTACCTGCTGGTGTTCCAGCCTCTTCATCTGGTACATCCTCTAAGGTTGCTGTAAAGGTTGGTTTATGGAGAAAATTACTAGTCAACATTCAATTGTATTCCAAAAAATGTCATGGAACACTCCGAACCCCATGAATACTCCACTTCATAAGCAGTCGATTATCAGCAAGTTAAGAAAAACCTGTCAACATCTTTTATTTTATGTGTACAGGATATATAAGCGCTTAAAAAGAATTTTGAACCCATAGAAGGACTTCATGTCATGATCATAAGTTGATGATGGTAATAATTCTATAAGACTGCCCATACCAATACTTGAACAGTAAGAGTATTAAATCTATTAACTCTAGACTTAAAGCTCAAACCTTACATTAAGAAGTTCCTTGTTTCCTGTCAGAGAGAATAGTATTTATTTTGTTGTTAACAGCTCATTTATAGAAGATATAATAGTTCTTGCTGTACTCAAAGATAGTAAAATAGATAAAAAGGATAGCAGAATAGTGCCTGAAAAAAGACCTAAAACAGCTTTTGACACAGCGTATAGTTTTAACTTTAAAAGTGACCATTCTTGTTTAGAACAAGGTTATTTAATATCAGCAGATGGTGAATTAGCATTGACAGGTTTTGTATAGATTTTTCTTAGCGAACAAATTATAGTCTTGTTGGTATACTGCTTTAAAAAATGACATGTCAACAATTTGATAGTTGTCGTACAGTAACCATTCATTGATTACTTGCAAACAGTATCATTCTAAGAATTAAACAGTAGTACTTCTTATGAAAATCTGTTTTTCAAAACAAAATAGTACGTAGGCCAAGCCTCTCAAATGATCTTTAGACGACAGAGACAGAAGAGAGTGTTTTAAGCACAAGAGATAGAACTTGAAACCCTTTTTTAAAAGTCAAAAGCCTTTATGCTGTTGCTTCATTCAAATTCGTGTTGATGCATTCAAATATCCCTTTCATTGTTTATATCATACGATATCTGTCATTGATTTTACCATCTATTCTAAATTTCAAAGGAATAGTAATTTGGAGAACCCTGACTGGCTGATTGCAAACAGTCATGCAAACAGAAAATTTAGTGCTTTACAGAAAGGCTTCCACAAATGTTAATTAATCCTTCTGAACCTATTTTCCTATTGACAATACAACTTACTTTCTCCAAAATAATGAAGTGTAAGCGTTTATTACTTTGCATGGTTAGAAAGTTAAAAAGTGCGTTAATGCAGTAACCTATTGAAGAATAGGAACAAGGAATCGAATAGGTAGAAAGAATCGAACCGATACAAAGAATCGAGTAGTAACAAAGAATCGAATCGATACAAAGAATCGAGTAGTAACAAAGAATCGAACCGGTACAAAGAATCGAATGGGTACAAAGACTTGAACAGCTACAACGAATCGAATGGGTACAAAGAATCGAACACCTACAAAGAATTGAATAGTAACAAAGAATCGAAGAGCTACAAAGAATTGAGTAGTAACAAAGAATCAAAGAGCTACAAAGAATTGAGTAGTAACAAAGAATCGAACAGCTACATAGAGAATCGAGTAGTAACAAAGAATCGAACAGTTACAAAGAATCGAATGAGTACAAAGAATTGAACAGCTACAACGAATCGAATGGGTACAAAGAATCGAACACTTACAAAGAATTGAATAGTAACAAAGAATCGAAGAGCTACAAAGAATTGAGTAGTAACAAAGAATCGAAGAGCTACAAAGAGTCGACTAACTACACTTAACAGAGGATGAACTTTCGAGTATAGCAGGTACACGTTGGAAATGTAATTTTTATCCGTTCTTTAGTTCCTATCCACCTTGAAAGCACTATAAATAGCACTAATAAACAAATAAACAGGTCAAGCATACCTCCCCCCTGCCTTAACATGTAACACGTTTAATGCATAATAATATGTGAACAAAATATAGTGAATCAAAGTACTCTTACATGAAGGAGTACGTTAAAGAGAAAGTTGCTTTTTTAACTTATCAACTAAGTTACGTTTTGTTGCTTACAAGATTACGAGTGTCCCTTGCAACAATAATAAACAGCTATACAGTTATAGAGATTGAGATCCTTTGCTCTGAAACCCTTGTTTACTTATTTATCTTAAGACTACAACATAGGTAAAGGAGAAACTAATTCAGAGGGTATCCCGATCTTACTTTTTCTTTTGGCATTCTTTGCTCCATGTCTTAATCTACTTCTTCCTCTATCTACAGGGAAAAGGGGGAACAGTCTGAAATTGTAACTCCAAGAATGTGGCAAAAAGACAATTTTACTTCATTTTTGTTATGTTTAAATGTAAAATAAAGCTAGTACGAAAAGAATCTAAAATAACAAAGAAAGAGGAAGTTAGATTTGAGATGTAGGAAGAGGAATTTCAGTTTAGAAGTGATGGACGACGGCTGTTGCACAAGTAAATTATGAAAGTTGGTACACAATTACAGTATTTGACTTATCAGTACAATTGGTGACCTCGAACGAAGGATAATGTTGCGGTTATCAATTCTGTATTCTTAAAGTTATAGCGAAAAATTCTTGAAAAGTCAAACTTAAGACTTTTATTAGCAACAAGCCACGAGTTCTCTCCGTATAAAATACATCATGACAATGATACTTGACTCATGTCATATTCAAAATGTTTGTTTGTGGTGCAAATACAATAAAACTGCACGAAATAGCGAACACATTTTGGAACTAAAAAGCTTTTACGGACTTTGATGTATCCGTCCATATCAAAGCAACAAAACCGTTGCGTTGCAGACAAAAAGAATTTGTCTTTTAATTGGGGGCCTTTTCGACTAGTTATTTAGTTCCACAGACACTGATTGGTCAAAACAACACTAATCTAGCAGTCAAACCTGTGATTGGCTACTTTCAAAGCACAGTTTGGTATTAAGGATATCGACTTCTTCCTATCTCAATTCTGACTATTTTGTACTCTGAGGAGTGTCAGAGGCTAAAAGCCTTTCATGATCAGTGCTAAAATGCCTTTGCTATTTCGTGTAGTTTTCATGTCATATTGCTATTCAAGCTTCAGATAATGTGATTAATACACCGACAAACAATAAAGAATAATACGCCAAAAAGGAAACGATGTTTCAGACAACGTGTCCTCTGTAACTGACTTCTTCCAGTCTATTAGAAATCTTACTATAAACGATTGCAGTATAAGATTTTAGTTTAAACGCGAATTGTAACATGGAACATTCCAATGAAGGTCTGCCATTGTTGAGGCCTAGCTGAAAAGACCTGGAAACGAGTATTTAAAAAGCGGGGTAGGTGTATGGCAATAATTGAGATGGTGTTAAATTACAAGCACAAAAGGGCGGGTGGATTAGAGAACATTAGAAATTCTCATTCAAATAATAACGAAAATACATATTTTTAGTAACGTTTCTCGATCTGCTTCAAAATTGCATTCGTAGATGTAAACATCGTAAGTGTCATTGTATACGTCTCCATACTTAGACTGAGAAAGCGGATAAGGTCAAGCATATATCGAAAACCTTCACGTTTAATGCAGAGGCGCACAAATATGAATATAAGTGTAGCTATTGCTTCCTATGGAATGTAGATTTAGATAATTGTAGTCCACTTACAAGTGTAGACAACAAACTAATTTATAGACTGGTCTCAACATATGTAACTGGAATACTCTGTTATATACTATTGAACATGTAACAATTACTTGGCCTCACAATGTAACTCATGCTGATAAAGTGCGGGTATTACTAATTATGAACTATAGGGTTCAAAACATTCATTAAACTTACATGTAGATGTAGGATATCTATATGTACAAAAGTTGGTAGCATTCATGTTGGTGTTTTGAAGCTCCGTAAAAAGAGAGGTTTTTTGTCCTATCAATTTTAAACTATAACTTTTGGACCGTCTATTTAAGGTCAGGTACCTTAAACAAATTGCTTTTGCCTTGGTGATCCAACGGAGAAAAAATAACGTTGCTATCAATGTTTTAGCTTGACAAGTTATATGATAATCGAGAGCCTCAATTGTAGTTTCTTAAGGTCACATCACGTTATCATCCACAATTGTGCTTCTGATGTTGATAAAAGAGATATGTTTTAATTTACCTACAACAGTGGCACGTCTGCATTTTGAGAGTAGTCTACAATGTGCATGGCACTCACAATTGTTTAGATCTGGCGTTAATTATATGATATAGACTTCCAAATTTCCTATTTCTAGTTAAAATATTCATTTCAAGGATCAAATTCCAGGATTAATTATACTCAATTTCTTTAAGTATAAAACGAGCAAACACTGGTCACCGAAGACTTCGTACTTCGTACCGTCAACACCTATTTGTTGAGCCTGTGTCACTTACTTCTATATATGAGATCAGTTTATACATTTGGGTCTATAAACATATTTGTATATATGTATATATGTATAAAACATGTCAATAGGCTACTTTTCACCGTGTACAAGATGCAGATATATATATGTGTGTGTATGCGTATGTATATATATGTATGTCTATAGATATACAATATTCAATAAACAACATTATGGTACTGCCATTATGGTGGGATTTCCATACTACCATTATGGTGGAATTTCCGTGATGTTGTTACTGTCACATTTGCTAACGATTTCATCGTTGATTTAGCCTCAACTAGCTGATTGATAAAATTATCCTCGAAGTTTCGTATTTCATGTTGATATAAAGAACACAAGCATTTCCTACAGCCACGCCATAACCGGTGGTATGCATTGTATTGGCAGATGACAAGTTGCTTTAACGCATCTTTGAGTCTGAGCCATGCATGTCCTTCCATTGATCCGATAACCACTGTTAATCATGAATTTATGAACATCTTGGGTATTCTCTTCTCACCTACTCGCGTGACATGTATAAGAAATTGTTGTAGACTGTCGTACGTCATCATATGCGGTATTTATAAAAACTTGGATTAAATCATTAATTTATTATATATTTTGCCATGGCTTACATTCTTTTCTAGTTTAAAGATGTAATACTCCATAGACGTGATACTTAGAGATTGCTTGCTGTTACGTGACAAAACGTAGGGAAAGGGCACAGGCTTTTGTAAAATTCAAATTGCAGTATTTTAAACGAAGAGCAAGACCTAAACAGCATAGTATTGGTGACATATCTCATAATAGCCATTGCTTTTCTAATACAAAGATTTCCCCTTTCTCAGAGTAATGGCGTCAATGTACTCTCTTAATTCGAGAAAAGATACGGCAATAGCCGTACTAAGTATCTGTAATGCTTCTTGAACTGAACAGTCTATTGCAATAAACTCTTTCCTTTTAATATAAATCCCTTCTTGAAAAACATAATACCACAATTAGACATTTTAAATAACTGCCATATCCAAATTTCACATGATAAATGTATTAAATTATGTCTCTCTTAAGTTGCATAATTTAACATCGGTCATGACTACATAGGATAAAATAAAAAGCTGGTTGGTTAGATCACATTTGTACTCTGTGTCTCCCTGCGGTATTCGCTACCATGTCTGAGAGAATGTCTGTCATCATTCAAGCATAGAATTTTGGTTGGTGTAAGCACTTGCTATTGTTCAAGCATATAGCTGATTTGCAGGAGCTGTATTTATTTCGTTCATATCACAGTCGAATTGGCTAACTAAATTTTGCTAACTAAATTATATCTGGCAAAACACTAGTATTCGACTATAACTCAAATAATCTGAATGTCATGTCAAAAAGAAGTTAAAGTCGTTATCATATTGTAGATTTTCCCTTCTCTATGTTATATTAGTGAGACAGTAGATACTTGTTCATTTACCATATTAATTATATTTTGCAATTTCTGCCTAACAGAATGTGCTCATGGGGATATTTAAGATGTAAAAAAGCACTACCCATTACTTCGTGCACATTTGATAGTTAAGGTAGGCCCACTAAATCGATTGTTGTCTTCTAAAGACAGGAAACATTTGTCTCGGTGTCAACCGCACACAAGAGAATTTTCTCCTCTAAATGCGAAAATTAATGGTGCAAGCCGAGAGCGGCGTACACGAGCGATCTTTGTTTTAAAGGTAGATCTCCAAGAGACAATTTTCAGGGTGATCTTCTTGAAATTTTAAATATGCAAGCAAAGTGTGTGAGTAGATCTCCAAGAGACAATTTTCAGGGTGATCTTCTTGAAATTTTAAATATGCAAGCAAAGTGTGTGAGTTCATGCGTTATCTAGTTTCTTCCACGAAACTCGTTGTATGTTAATAGAGCAAGGCAGTCGACAGTAAAATGAATCAACGCAAGTTTTTGGTACGTTAACTTAGAGAGGGAAGTAAAAAAAGGTAATCATATGCTGGTAGCAGGGGCAGGGGGCCCTACAAAGAAATTTTTTTCTCCTGTATGATCATCAATCGCTTTCAAGTATTTCTAAACGATGACAGCAACTTTAGATATCCTGTTTAGATCCTGCAATGCCAAAGAGAGTGAACAAATTAGGGGGCCCTTTAAAGAAAGTTACCTTTGCGTGAAATTTCATTGCCCTTTTTTGAGATTTGAATCACTGGTGTCACCCGGACATCTAGATTTTTTAAAGGGTTCTTGTAAACAAATCCCTTTGTCATGTTCCTCCCTATCCTGCACAGTCCCTTGCTCTCTCAATGCCTTACGTGGAAACTAGAAACTATTAATAAAACTATTTCATTATGATTATGTTGCATCCACTACTCCTAATGTTGCTCCGCCATGTTTTCTCAAGAACTGATGAATCTGGCTCGAGTTGCCAAATTTAGTCACAGCTATTGTTTAATTCAGGAAACATTAGCCATTCTCGTTTTATCTTTATAGAAATGTCTTTGAAGTTAAGAAAGTTGGATCCTAGAAATCGTCTTTAAAAGACAGTAGTCGGCGTCTTTCGAACCTCGTTAAAAAGGTTTCAAAAAGTAAACAACTAAATAATGAACTCAGTGCTTCACATATATTGTAAATACCTATTATAATTACATATATGCAATACAAAGAAATATATATTTTATTAAAGTGCATATATGGTATATAAAGAAGTGATGAAAAAATTACAATACAGAATGTCATCATATCCAGTATAAACATCAGTACAAAATTAAGAGAATTTGATACTGTTTATGTTTAATAACACAATCTTTTGGAATAAAAACAGACAAACAGACAACAGGAGGCAAAAAGATTTACACCTTCTGCATCAGCATAGATGTCGATTGATTTGTTCTTAAATTGTACACTCACTAAACCGTAAGGAATAATGTGCTTCAAAAAACAAGTCAAAGATAAATTACGATCGCTGAAACATGTTTTAGTATAGCGCAGAATTCAAAAGTGTTTGTAGGATGTTTGCGACCATTTTTGGCGACCGTTTGTACTTACGTGAGAATGGTTTACATTCTGTTAAACAAATTAGAAGAGCTGTTAGAAGGAGGAATTTTGTGAGATTCTTCCAATTCATGGTAGTGGTGTTGATGCCTACAAACGATGAAAGAGGTTGAAATTAATAAATGCAGTTTTTTCGTTATTAAACATTGAAAAAAATCTAAAAGTAACATAGGTACAATCAATATTTTGGAGAAAACATGCTATCGCAGTCTGTAGCACAGTCACACACAGTTCTCCGTTAAAAGAGAGCTTCATAAAGATGGTACACTAAACACTCCTTGGGTACTGATGTTACATGGGCCGGATATAAAATAACGTCAGCGGAATCAGTAGAGAAAATACCATATCTCATATTCTAAAGAAAAATAATGTACCTCGCCGAGAGTACTCGTGGTTCAATCATTTTAATTTGATAGTCACTGGAGAACTGCATTGAAACAATATATAGCTTGGCTACGTGATTCCGTTCATCGGTTTGACAGCCTTAACCAGTAAATAAATCAATCAGTAGGTCAATCAATAGATCCATCAGATACTTAACAATGAATTTATCTATCGATTCATCAGACAAAGAGGAAATAAAGCAGTTGCAAGAGATCTGTTTAGGTTCTCATCATTATAATTTTTTGTCTTCTCGTGGCCTTTGTGGTTTCAATATTACTTTATTTTAACAAACAGAGATCTAAACCAAGGAATCATTTGCTTATTTACATTGTTTGAAGTACAATTCTACTCCTTTAGAGCTCATAAGCATAAAAAGAGAGGCTTAAATGTCAGACGTAGCAAAAGTTGCTCTTCTCGTAAACAATGAAATTTTCCATATATTTCTTGAACCAAAACACACTGCAGTACTACTGAGAGATGATTGCCCTAGTCATTACAAATTGAAATCACAATTTGTAACGTTAACTATGTCCGTAGAATTGCAAATATAGGTAGAGTTCAATTAAAACTACTGGTAAACTGTTGTTAGCAACGGTCAAAGTTTAATTTTGAGCCTCTATTCAATTCAGCTTAATGAAAGGAGTGCATAAGATTTTTTGGTCATAGAAGGTACTTGAACTAATAATATCAATCTAATTACATGAGATAAAAAAAATCTCCCTTTTTTTTCGCCTGCTTACGAATGACGCATAATCGAGTTCCATTAGTTTTCTTTAGGGTGATTATCGAACGACGTTACTGGGAGGGGGTTGAGTCGAGTTCCTAATATGTAAAGCACATCAAACTCTACGAGTAAATGAAGTCTTTATTTCAGACCAAACTGTTTTGGATCAGCAACACGCTAAACGTGTGTCAATAAATAAACAATGTCATTTGAGTATATTTTGAATATACTCAATTTGGGTTGTAATAAAATGCTAGAATTTTAGGGTACACACTAACCTAGAATTGCCAAGTTATACTATCATAGAATTTTTCTTGCCAAAATGCACTTTCCTAGATTCCCTTTGGGAGAGTAGATACTAGTACCCTAACCCTAACCCTAAACCTGATCCTAATTTAATTCTAGGATAGTACATCTATGGTTAAAAAAGTCCTTCTAGGAAGGTACATCGCTAACTATTCTAGGAAAGTACATCTCTAACTTTCTAGCAATTTACGCGTTCCCATTCAAATATACTTTCAGACTATACCTTGCCAAGAAGATTCTAACTTTAACTTTTAAGCTACCTGTTTATTGCTATTCTTCAGAGACGCTGCCGGAGAAAATATGATCAGCGTGATATAATTACAAAACCATTGTCTGACAGCGGACAAAAACTGTGAATTCATGGCTTTATTCAAAATCAGCAAATTTCTAGGAATTAGGATCTTAGGAAGTATTCCAGTAAAGTAGCCCATCTGTCACGTCTTTAAATCACAGTCATTCATAAATATGATAAATAATAAATAAGGATAAAGGCTCATCTGCTAGTGTTAAATAAAACCCATCTTGTCAAGGAGCAGGCACGTTGTTGAAATGTATAGTACAAAGATGACCTAGATACATGCAAAAGATCACAGAAACAGAGGCGTTTCCTTGGAATCATAGTTGTTTTTTATATATATATTTATGTATCCATACGCTACCTAACAACTGGGCACATTAAGCCAAATCAAGGAGAGACTTAGATGCCAGGCTTAACACAAGTTGCTCTGCCAGTAAACGATGAAAATTTTCATGCATTCCTTGAAACTGATTAACAAAACTCATTGCAGTGCTACTATGAGATATTTTTCCTAGTCATGACCAGCTAAAATCACCAATTGTAACGTTGGCTAAGTCCACAGAATTATAAATATAGGTTGATTTTTAATAACACTACTGAGAAATTGTTGTTAGCGAAAGCTCAAAGTTAAATTTTGCGCCTCTCATTGATTCAGTGCATAGAAAACAGTGCATAGGATTTTTTGGTCAAAGGAGCTCCTTGACCTCATGATATCACTAGTTGTCAGACTGTTGTGCATCAAATTGTACAGTGTATTAAATTGACACCATACGTATTTCAAGCGGACATAGAATTAAATACAAGATAAAGCATATACCTCCTTGCTGTATTAATTAGTACTGTAACTTGGTAATAGGAACATGCAACGCTTGGTCGTTTTCCTACCAATACCAATGTAATGAAACGTTTTGTAACGTCCGTGTAGCTTCTAAAATTACACTGGCAGACATAAACACACATGATAAAATAGTATTGGCATTAACAAACAAATTTGGCTTCATTCATTTCGTTTCATTCTTTTACCAAGGATTCATCTTTTCCTCAGGAGTATTTTCTTTTTCTAAATTATTTTTATTTCTCCGACACTCTGCAACTAATTCTAATGTCATTTGTTGTAAGTTTTCTTATTCAATTTGGTGATGGTGTCGGCAATAGAAAGAGTAAAAATGCATGAGACGCAAAAAGACAGTAAGCATTTATCTACTGTCTAACTGCCAATAATAACGGCTTTCCTCCTATTACGTTCATACTGTGCTTTAAAGCTTTTGTAAAGAGAACTGTTAAAAACAAATTTTGTATCACGGAATGTACATTGTTTTTAAGTAACATTTGCACCTAAAGAAGGCATAAATATAGGTAACATATACACCATCAAAGTGAACACATTTGACAGTTTACTTGTAAAACCATGTCAGGTCATGTTAACTTGCCCCGACAAGATTACAGGAAGCACCTTCTCAGGTTATAGAGGCCAGTTATTTTCAACCTTGTTCATTTTACACAAGCTGCAAAACTACAAACATAACAATAGCATTGACTTACCGAGGAGGTCTTGTTTATCACCGACTAATTCCTTTCTCTTGGGAAGTTTGGGGTTCCTAACTCAGAAATTCTACCAATAATTCGATCTAGACTAACAAGAACCAAGCGATGGTGGCACAATAGAAGAACCGAAATGAAAATGACATAACTAAATTGGTGAAAAGGCAACATGTCGTTTGATAAAACCTTTTCAATTCAGTGTATTTAAGTGCAGTGATGCATGTAACTTTGAACTGCAGATCAACCCGTTAATAGTTGAATAGAATTGGCTTTTGCAATGCTCCAATTATCGTAACATTGAAGTGCGACTTCTATCTCGTTTGTAATTGAAATTGAATCTTTACTAATATGTCTTTCAGCTTCAATTGACCTTTGCAGCGTCTTATATTTACTTTAATTCGTTGTATCAATGTTTTCCTAACACAGACACCACTCTAATAATCTGTCTGATACTTTAATAAGATGAAGAATGTAAAGAAACACAATGTTACACACTGGCACGTATCATACTCTTCAAGGGTTTTAATTCGTAATACTTTTCCCTAATACTGAAAATCTAGCCTTTTGTCGAAAAACAATTCAATAAAAGCCACAACTAGTATCATTCTCAACATATGATCAATTAATAGCGATGCACATTCCTTAACAAATTTTATACTTCATTAGATTCTTGAGTGGAAATTCATTGATTTTATTCTGATTGACCTTTTTCTCCCAGAATTTTAAGGGAGGGGGAGGATGTTACGGAATCCTTATTTAACTTTGTAAAATCTGTTCACAGGCATTGAAGTTAAACGTACTATTACTTCTATAATTTTGTACTAAACTGATTTAAAGTTCTGGTTTCAAATTTTTCAATTTCCAATCTAGGGGTCCTTCTATCATTGATCAATCTGTCCCCTGCAGTCACGTTCTGCTTCCTTTGATTAAATTTTTCAAGTAGAATTTTAAAAATAATCTGCTTTTGTAAATCAGTTGTTAAAAAAAGAATTTGTAGTATCATTTCTTATTTCATGTAAATAAATCAAACTTTTTATGGGGAGTGTTGCCTTAAAATAGCCACCGAGCGTTGCCGTTTTGCAAGCTTCTTAGATCACACTACCAATTTACAGCCACATACTTTTAAGTCTGATGTTCTCTTTCTCATTAAAATATCACTATACTACTGTCCCAATATAGGTCCAAGTCGGAAAATTTACCTGGTACAAATTTATATAAGGATATTGCAGGGAAACGATTGTTAGTGGGGCCGTTTATATTTAGGGTCATTTGATTGATTTCAATTATTGCTGCAAGAAAAACTGTTCTTGTCACGTACGAGGACGTATTGCTCTATTACCAAGTACTTAAAATTACATATTCTGCCTCGGAAGACACAGTGGTATTTTGCTATAGAACCTCAGACAACAGAAGAAAGAGCGCAAGGGGGCTCCTCATTCTGGTTCTAGCTTAAATGTTTGTATGTAAGAAACTTGTGCTCTCAGCCATAATTTCCGTAAGATGACATTTCCTATTCCCATAACGGATTACAGAATGAACTCAAAATATAGAATGTATGCATTCACTACACAGTGGTCATTAATGTTTTCCAGTGTTTTTAAACCAAAAAGCTTAAGTGTACCCGAGGGACTTACCATAAATGCACAGAACGATCAAAACTTTATGTTTTCTACGGAGTTTCTTCAGTTATCTTCTCTATTGGAATACGTTGTTACTAAATTGAGTCCGTTGAGTTGAAAAATAAGACGCCTTTAAAGTGTTTTGCCTACGACTTTTTGGTTTCTAGATCTTAGCCTTATTTACACGCTACGATTTTGTCGGCCGATTTAGAGACGATTTAGTCACGTGACCAACCCAAGATTAGTCGTACGTGTAATTGGCACCCACGACACGATTGACGATTTTGAG
>JAAAKL020012469.1:0-13013 GCA_010016065.2 Carybdea cf. marsupialis auct. non (Linnaeus, 1758)
ATAAAAAAACACAATTTTCAATCACGTTTCCAAAAGACATTCCTTGGTAAGTTCGGTTCTGAAGAAAACAGTATATAAAATTTATTGAAAGTGTCTTTCTTAGAATATGTATACCTGCAAACAGAGTTTCCTTGCCTCCCTCGGCCATGATTTGAGGATGGCGTTGATCTTTCTGCTGCTTTCACGATCACCTTTACCGTTGCTGCTATTACAAACAGCAACTATCCTCAGTCCCCTGTTTTATATAGTTATCATCTCATTTTAACAGCTGCTTACGAAGGTTTTGGCGATGCTTGTACAAATTAGAGCAGCTTCTTTCAGTATTTCTCTACGAATAACTGTGGAAAAATCACGTGGAGAGTCTTACCTTTGTTCTTAAAGGCTCTGGAAATCCACCGTATGGCTGTCCAAGGTGGCCTTGCATGAATTCAATGACGGAAATTGGGAAGTCCAGTTCATCGGCACGGTTTAAGACATCCTGTTCTTCCAAATTATTTTGCACCATAAACTGAGCAAGATCCCCTACAACTTTGGACGTTGGCGTGACCTAGTGTTGCGGTTGTAAGGAGAGAAATACAAACCCACCATGAAATGAGAACTGTTATCACTTACTGGCTGGGATATGGCGCTGTAAGGGTGTCAACCATCAAAAATTCGTCTATCGGAAGAAATATGGGTAAAATGAAAAATCAAAGCTATCAGTCTACAAGTTGCTTTACCACTGCACTTCCTCTCCAATACAAATCTGCGGTAACGTTTAAAAGTAAATAAATCCTGCATTGCTAATGATAATTACTCTTTTTACGAGTTTGTTATACTGAAAGAATACTAGAAAAGGGAGAAAAAGCATTACAACTTCATCTAACTTGGAACAAAATTAATGTATCGATCAGTAGATTCACTAGTGTACTATTGGCTACAGCAGCTACAAGATTATACATTCAGTATCCTGGTTTTCAACCCAGACAACAACAACAACAACAACGACGAAAACAACAACAGCAACGACGACAACAACACCAACAACAACAGTTACGGACAGCAATAGAATTTACAATGGGCACCTCAAGTTCTTCAAGCTGAGTTAACCTAATCTTGGAGGAAGAATATTACAACAGATGACACATGAGACTACCGGCAGCAGGCTACCACGATTCATCTGCTGCTGGCCTAAAAGGTTCTGTGAAAACGATATTTATACAGAAAAGCTTCATAAGGCGGGTTTTTCAAGCCATACAAAGACCTTCCAGCCACCCAAACAACCAAACTATTTCATGGCTTATTTTTCTTTCAAAACAAATATGGCGTCTGATGGCTGAGGTCAACGAAATGATGAAACCCTAACAATGATATTTTGATTCTATCTTGTTATTACCCAATTCTTGGAATCAAACTTATCTGACTTCTGACTATTGCACGACGCATGTAGCCAGCTACCAATCGGTAGCACGACGCATGTAGCCAGCTACCAATCGGTAGCACGATGCATGTAGCCAGCTACCAGTCGGTAGCACGATGCATGTAGCCAGCTACCAATCGGTAGCACGATGCATGGAGCCAGCTACCAATCGGTAGCACGATGGATGTAGCGGGCTATCGCATAGCCTCGAGTGGCATCAAGTTTGGGGTACAAAGCTTAATACACTTTAAAGACTACAAGATACTTTCGCTACAAAGGTGTAAGATATAAGGGGTGCTAGAATGTACATAAAAATAAAAATTTTACTGGGGTCTCCTTCCAGCCATCCGAGTATACAAAAAAGGCTGAAGCGGCAATCAAGGCAGCATTCTTCGATGCATGCGGAGAGAAAGTGTGACGTCATGATAAATACTCTATTTTCAAGTTGCCCCAGTAGTAAAAACGTCAATGGCCAAAACTGAGAGTGTTGCCTTTTCCCAACACCAAGATATTAGGTTTCAAAGTTCCCCTCTAAGAAAAGCTTCGTTTACTTAGAGAAACGCTCCTAACCTAAGGAACTAAGGAATAAACTAAGGAGTTTTGACCAGAGATCTTTCAGATTCAAACGGCTCTATTTTAAACACTACATACACTACAGGTTTGGTATTTTGGGGAAAATCCTATTCCAGGGTTGCCTTTAGATACCTGAATCAAATCTCACAACTTCCAAAACTTTTGATTTGTGACGTCATTCAAACCACGTGAGCTTCACTTCCATTTTGAGAACAAATTTAAAGCTGCAAACCTATAGGGACTAAGGTTATAAGCCACAACTGGCCTCGTTTCCAAGAAAACACAAAGAAGATATCAAAAATGAACGCGTCAAGTGTCTCTTCAGTCTTTTATCTATTTTGTGGCGTTGTCCGGCAAGATAAAAGTTTATGGTTATCGTCTGAAAATAAATAATTAATACATCTACATAAGGGCAGCAAGAAATCCCTTATCGAAGGAAAAAGTCGTATATGGACGCATTATTACCTTGACAAGATCCCCTAACAATTTATTGGCGACTGCATATTTCCGCTTGACTTCGGGAAACTGGTCACTCAGTCCCAAACTAAAAGCTTGAAATTGTAAGTTGGTGTATTGGCCACCTGGAATTTCATTTTCATAAACATCTGCATTTCCACTCTTCATGGTAGAGGTGCATTCAAATGGAGCGTACAGTAAACGTGCCTGCTCCCAATATGCACTATATGAAAATACCTTCTGTAAATCAATACCTGCGGAAACAAGAATAGGTTCAGAAACATCGTTTAAATGTAGGTAGGTTTAAAATTTGAAATACATAGAGTATCCTCCCGTTCCTATCCCTCGAAACATACTTTCCTCCTTCATGAGAGCAGATGACAGAGCACAGTACCTCCCAGGAAAGTGGCAGGCAAGCTCAGGGTGGGCTCGAACTTACGACCCTTGGATTGTGAGTCTGACGCTCTGCCACTATGCCAGTACTGTGTCAGGTGCTGCGTTTAGTTCACGATTTCATATGAAAAGTTGGCAACTGCGGGCAGAGAAGACAATTGTTGATTGTTTTACTGTATGCATATGTGACCTCTCTCGCCCACTATTTCATTATCTTATTGCCACATTTAATAAGGCTGCGTACACCAAAATCGGTATTAATAAGATGTTGATCAGTACTATCCTTCGTTGCGGTCCAAAGTCAAGTATCGTCAGGAATTTTCACACCTGTTTATTCAGTAATTTCTGTTATCGTTTCATTTCTATTTCCACAGTTTGCAATTAAAGCGATTTCAAGATACAACATTTTACCACGTTTTAATTTAAGGCCAATGGTTTTGAACTTAATAAATGTTTCAGAAGCTGCAGATCAATGGAAAGTTTAAAGGGATACTAGAGAAAAATGAAAATTGTCACTACCAAAGGACCAAGCTATCTAGGTGTGTTTCTCTACTAATTGATTTATGAAGGCCCCGATGCCACCATAGTTTACTGCCTAGATTTTACTTTGTAATGACAAAATTTTCTTGTAAATAATGAAAAGGTAATGAATTACTTGAAAATTTTTGCCAAAAAGTTGCTCATAGAAATAATGATTTCGCTTAAATAGCAAAAACTGTGCAAAATTCGATTGCGCGAAAATGTCAGGTTATGAAATCAACAGAAATGGTAGAAATTAAAAATTAATTAAATATGTAAAATGTAATGTAAATGTAACAATGTTGGTACCTGTGTCATATTCCGTATTTTGCAATCCTGCAACGACGGCGCCCATACTAGGTTGTGACGTCATTCCTGACATTGAGTCTGCAGCAACATCAACAACATCCGCGCCTGCTTCCGCAGCTGCGAGCATGGTGGCAACACCAGCTCCAGCAGTATCGTGTGTGTGAACATGAATCGGCATCTTGGGATACTGTGCTCGCAACGAACCGATTAGAATATGAGCAGCTTGCGGCTTAAGAACACCAGCCATGTCCTAAAAGTACCCAGAAGTAAAGTTTTAGTATCTGGTTGGTGGTGTGGTAACGTAAAACGAAGACAGGTTGCTCACTAGCAATTGTAAGCAATACAGATACTCCCATGTCATTTTGCTACTATCTCACCAGCCCTTGGGTATAGGGGTGCCACTCTTAGTGAAATGTCAAAAACTTCCTCCATCACGAATAATCCTCGTTTCAGTGAGCTCGAATAGGCTAGTGCAGTTGAACCTCCACGGCGCCTCTATCTATTACTTGCCGAAGTACGGATAGTGCCACAACGCTTGGAGTAACGGAATAAGACATTCCTATTACATATGACATTAATCCAGTTGATTATCCGTCACCGAGAGTGCTTAATGCATAAAAGCAGAGCAGCAAAGAAGAATCGCTAAAGGAACTAAAATTGGGAGTATTTGCCTGAAGATCGTAATAACGTGAAAGCAAATCCCAAGTTTAGTTTCTTTATCAACTCTTCTTTCCTACTACATACATACATATATATATATATTAGGTACTTAAACTGCCAATAAGGCATCATAGGGTATGTATGTTCTCAAGACAAAATAACTGCTTATGGTATTGCGGAAATCAAACTCAGGTCCATCTGTACCAAAAACTCATCAATTAAAACCCAAATGTTTCAGTAGCACTGTATCCTTTAAGGGTGGTTAGGGCTTACTCATGTGAACCAATTTTCATGGGAGGAAGCAATCTGAACTGAAAAGTCTGAAGAGTTCCGTACTCTAAAACGGGCATTTGCCACAGAGAGGGCCGGATTCAAGTCCGGATTCATCGTCACGTCGCATGGCGTAGAGAACCTGGTTTTAAAACTGCGTACAGCTGGATGTCGATATCCCCCAGTGGAGGACTGAGGCCTATTGTTGTGATCATAGGAAATAAATTGCGTTACCACGGCGCAGCGATAGCTCAATTGGTGGAGGAACAAGTCACTATAGTGTGGACCCGGGTTTGAATAAAAGTGGTGACAAATATTCGTTATCTCTTGAAACGCTTCCAACTTGTTGTGTACACTAATACCGTTGTCTGATGCGACAATTTCAATTTCGTATCCTAGATACGCAATGAAATCACAACCTCTTGAACTGGTGGCAAAGTAATCTACACTCTCTGAAACATTGACTTTGATGTTGACAGATAGCAACGAACCCTTGCCTGGGGCTTTATAATGTCGCAAAGTTGCACAAAGTATATGCTACTACGTGAAAAAAAATCCGAACATCAAATGTACGCTAAGATTCGCTTTCTCATACCTACGAGTGAGAAACAGTGTATGTACTCACTTTATCATCAACTTACCTTTATACAGAGCACGTGTGTGCCAGCTTTTGTAAGCTCTGCCGCTAGATTCATGTAATAGTCGATGTTGTACTTTGTTTTTTTAGGGTTCGAGACATCACCCGTATATGAAATAGCCGCTTCAACCACTCCACCGGCTTGACCAGCTGCATCAATACCAACCTACGTTAAAATGAAAGGTAATAAAATAGCGTAGAACACTTCCTTTTCAGCTTCACCGTATTCTGGTCATATATTGATACCATGTTACTGTATAAATAAATTCACTGCAAGAGCCTTCTCGGAAGTGTACCGTGGCGGGGTGGTTTCAACACCTTTTACGTGAGATATTAGCAAAATTTTCTCTGAAAATATGTTTGCTATAAGTTTGGTAAGCTAGAGTCGATTTAATAGATTTTCTATACGAGCTTTTACCGTATGAATTTCCACAACATGGAAGCACACAAATCACCTTCTTAAAGCCAACAAAACTCCACCTTAGGAATCATTTGAATATGTCCATTTATTATATATATCCCCGTGAATTATAAAAAAATTACGGTCATTTCCACTATATTTCAATGGCCAATTACCAATCTGATAATGTGGCACGTATCCGTGAGAGATTGTATCGGAACATTTGGAAATTTCTAAAATACTTGTCAGTCAAGGGTACTAGATTAGCCACTTTACACCGATAGCTGATGGTTCAAATTTAAAACTCAAACCAAGAGGAGATACAAGTATCTACAATGAAGAAAGAACCAACCACTTTTATAAAAGAACGATAGATCAACATTACTTTCCGTCTCTTTTCTAAAGTGAAGCTAGTGAGATGATCCTCCCGTGATGATTTCAGTCATCTAGAGCAGAGGCTGCCAAATAATCTTCCGCCATCGCCCCCTTACTAGCTTAGCTAAAAAATTTTACCCCCTTTAAAGCACGCGACCCCCTCTGAACCTTTCTTTAGTAAAGATAGTACGTTGAGTTGAAGTAATAGTCGCAAAATAGCTATGACCACAAGAAAATGCTACCCCTTTTAAAAGATACTATGTGCAACTGATGTTACAGTTGCAGCAGACAAATTGGCTAAATTGCTCAAAGATTCTCCTGTTAGAGGTGTTATGGAATCTACTCCTTTGTCATCAAGGTTAACATCAAGACGCCTTTTTTACAAATGCCAAAATCTGAACTATGACTTGACAGACTATTGGAAGCGGCGTGGTGCTTCTCCGACAGGTGGAGATATAATCGAGGATCCCACTAGGCCATTACCTGGTTTTCAGAATGGTAGTCGAAGAGATTGGCTAACCCCAAACCGGATAATATCATAACACGAAAGAACTGCTGTGTGCATGCACAGGTGGGGCATGTTGCAGTCGCCACTGTTTATGAGATGTGGCACAGGGGAGCAAGACATGGATCATATTGTACTGCGCTGCCCGCAGACCGTATTAGAGGGCGCTTACCAGGTAAAGATAGTTTTAAGCGATGGCTCCACCAAACTAAATTGGACGTGTGGCACGCCAAACGAAACTACTACTAAATAGCTGCGACAGAGTGCGATGAATGAACCGGATGCAAACGTGAAACGGCGACAATATCTGGCTTCATGTTTGTAAGGCGAAGGCGAGGTCCTCTCTTTCTATAATGGAGAGGCGATTTCCTCTGTTTGGTTAGTTAGAGGAGACGGGAATAAAAACCTTTCTCTACAAGACAAGCAGTCGGAATTGCCAGTACAAGTAGCTTAAGATCAGTCTACAAAACCCACGTTCCTTATAACCATGATATGCAAGTTTTCCGAACTAGTACACTTACCTGCAAATTGGGGAGGTAATTTAAGGCATCGAAAACGCGGAAGACATCCATACCATATCGATGGGCTAATTTACAGAACTCAAAAACCACGTTGTCCGGGTAATTCTTATATCCTACAGCATTTGCACCACGAAGCAGCATTTGGAAAGGGATGTTTGGGATGAGTTCACGGAGTTTTTCAAGTCTCTCCCATGGGCACTCTTTCAAAAATCGCAAAGCGACATCAAACGTGGCACCTAGTCCGGGCAATAAAGAAATGTAGTTACCAAAATGACTCCAGTTGACATTTGCAACTGATTTCAAGTGACAAGGGGTGAACGCCAATCATGCATAAGAGAAGGGAATAGTGAGAGCAGGGCCTACATGTCAAAATAGGCCCCAAACGAGCTCCCAAATTTCTAGTTTTGGCGGAGAAGATTTGCAGTATGCGCAGAAGCAAATATGCTACGTGTGCCATAGTTGAGGCAATAAACGTCCTTTGAACAGCTTCTCAAAGGAAATCTTACCAAACAAAAATTCTCATAAAAAATCATATGAAATCAATGAACTTGCTTTCGGGGGTATAAAAGTTTAAAAAAATTAAGGATCCAGTCATAAATAACGGCGGTGGTTCTAAGCATAAGAATCCAAAAACAATTAAGCGTTCATATAGTGGGGTAAAGAGAACTAACTTTTATTGGGGGTAAGCAATACACTTGCCTCACTCAACTACAAAAAATAATGAGAGAATATGATTTGAATGAAATTTTCTTGTAGGAAATGAAAATGTCCTCATGAAGATTTATGTACGTGGAAAATTAAACATTTCAGGAGTGGATCCTAAATATCAATAGGGTAAATTTTTTGTTATGGTGTGATACTATGAATTACGAGATGAAAATATCTGTAGCAGAATTTCATTAGTTCTCTTTTCGTGGAAGTTTATTACCCCCTTCTACATGATAGTCAGACCTTGGCGAGGGAGTTTCTCAAGCACAGACTGTTGACAGATTGGTTATGCATCTCGTCACACAAAGCGTGCACAAAAGCACTCAATGTGGCAAATTCTGGGTTAAGTTCGAGACCAACCGTTGCTGTGTTGTCATTTACACGCATAAAAATAAGTCCCAAACAACAGAAAATTTATCATGGCTTCCATCAACAAATCGATTAATCTGATAACATTAACAAAAATTCTGTTGAAAAAGCTTAGTTTTAAAATCTTCTACTCAGCTGCATAACAGGTAAATGACTTACTTACCGCCCCAGCATTCAAGACTGTATAATTGTGGAAAGTTCCGGGCCATATATGGTGAAATCTTTAACAAGTCATGTGTGCGCACCCGTGTGGCCAGAAGTGACTGATGAGCGTCTCGGAAAGTGGTATCGGTTAAAAGTAAAGAATCCTCACGTCTAACCGCTTTCGCAAAACCCTCTGGTCCTTTTTGAAGAAGTATATCCCGGTAACCACTTGGACGGGTAACTTTTGACGAAGCCAATGCCGACTAATTGAATAAGAGGACAACCGTTAATATTATGCAGGATCGGCAAGTTATGACACAAAACCCTAAAATAGTCACACTGTGGAAAGAGGTCACTTGTCATGCGCAACGTATCACTTGATGAAAAGAAATCAGAGCCACAAATTATAAACATGTTGTAAATAGCTTTTATGACAAGGAAACAGACAACATACGTCAAAATATGCCCCCAAACGCATCAACTGACTACAATGTCTTAAATCAGCAGTTACTTAGGTTTTCACTACAACTTGAAAAGCACCTCGGATAGGCCTTCTGTTCATATAACAGCTGGTCACTCCGCAGTGATTTTCAAGTCGCAGTGCGGCGGTTTTTAAAGTGATAAGTTGTGCATAGAATTAATTTCCAAATGCTGTTCCCACTGAGGACTAGACGAAGTGGAAGGAAATGAAAACCTATCTGATACAATGTGAACATAGTCTTAGTGTAGCCCGATCATCCACATTCTGCATACCTTGATAGTCAAAGCAGTGACAAGTATAGCTGTAAGTACACACAACACACACACACACACACACACACACACACACACACACGCACGCACACACAGGTACTTACTTTATAGCCTAATATAGGCGTTCACTTGATAGCAGCATTCACACAATACCTCGCACACCGGATAGACTCTGTGGCAAATTTCGAATTAAATGCGTTCAGTAAAACATCAACGGTCAAAAAGGCCAACTCCCACATCTTATGACAAAGAAACTACGGGACCTATCGCGCAGACTGTCGACCCCCCAACAACAACAACAACAACGTGATACAGTAAGATTGCTGAAATATGATTTTATGCATTAGTCAAAAGAAAAAGTCACTGTAAAAAAGCATTCGCGTCACTTCGACAACCATACAAGAAATTTATCTTAATCTATGTACTACTGATTACAAATATAAAGGAATTACATAACAGAAAATCCACAAAATGCGTTCACCAAAGGAAACATCACAATTACAACCTCGTACGGCACCAATGCAATGTTATCATTGCAAGACACTAACACATGTTCGTCATACTTTTCGCAAGTAAAGACATCTCAGCAAGACATCATATGCACACTTAAGATACTAGACAGTAAATACTTTTCTGCAAGACACCTGTTGGACTAGAACCATATAATCACCCACCATGACCACAAGTGCACCTTGAAAGGTATCAACATCATACAAATTTGGAAGAGACACGTGCTCACAAGATAGAGATAAGGTATAGGCATTAATAGAAGAAGTCAGTGTTAATACATCCTGGACAAACACCATTCATAACAGGATCTCAACATAAGAACATAAGACTGCACCACCAACGTCAGTAAATCCTTGCCAAGTACCGACGCACTACAACTTTTCGTTTGAAAATAGCTCAAGTTATTAGGAAAGTTTACTTCATGACTGCAGCAGGCAAACAGCAATACACATAAGGATGATCAAGGAAGAATAATTTAAGGGGCAAATAAACGTTTAACAGAAGATCAAATCAAGACGACATTTATAGACTACAGCCTTACCCAGTTTTGGCACAAAAAGGAAAACAAAGAATGTGTATGTTTCCATCTTACACTGATTAGAAATGTTAGTAAGTGTAAAAGCAACCACAACAATCAAAATAATGCTGGTTGCGCCTATGACGTAGAGCCTTCGAAATAGAATCATTTATGTATCATTCGACAAAGGGAAAGCTAACTTTATGCTGCCTATGACGCCTCCCAACTAAAACTGAAGCGTGACAAGAAAAAGACAGTAAAAGCAAAGTCTGTTTTAGCTGTATTCCAAGTAGAAAACTACAAGGGTACTTGCAGCCTTTCACGTCGATACCAAATGTATCGACAAAATCCTTGACCTCAAAAGAAGGAAGGGCTCACATTGTTGGAAATTAAGCTTGAAAAGCTATTCGTCAAAAATAGCCACACACTGGCAAGGCTGCTTCACTTTCATTAGCACTCTTCTAGGTAAGATGTTCGAACAAAGAAATAAGTTGGAGCAGTTTATGTTTGTACACCACTTGGTGTCAACTATCCGCATTCCACTTACCTCGAGATCCAGTTGCCTCTGCGACTTGATATGGGGAAGGAGAAGAAATTTTATTAATGTTTATTTATCATCTACTCGCCGGCTTGGGCAACTGAAACATTTAATAGTGTTTATTTAATAGTAGTTTTAAAGCGTTATAATTGCCGGTGATAGTTGAATGTAAATGTATGTGCATATTCTACCCATTACGTTACCTTTTCAACAAAAAGTATAACAATACGTATTCACATTTAATATAGGATGTGCTGTTTGAATTATGATATTACGGTATTTAGAACGTGATTATATTGTTTGACATTTGATAAATTGGTTAAGCTGAATATGTTGACTTTTGATAAAACAAAAGTAGGCAAAGACCCCTGCAGTACACCGTTAATTAAGTTGCAAGGATACATACGTTATAAGATCAATACTGATATGTTTACTAAATTACAAGTCTGCTACGGTAGCCGCTATTTCATTGTATAAAATGACTTCGTACCTCTACGTAAGCGCACTACCAAGTGATGAAAAGTGTGCTTAATAAATACCTCGGGTAATTTAGGTGTGATAACCGCCGGTTTCAATGAAGTTGCCAAAGGCGTCACAGAACCATTCACCATCACGTGTCCTAGGTAGTGTAGGAGTTTTTGCGCTCTGTTTTGACTTGGACGGACATGCATCAACTCGGGGTGTTTATGTATGAAGTCAGTACTAACAAAGCCATCGAGGAACAGCGGATGTTGGAGTACATTGAGCACGAATGGAATATTTGTCTGCGAAAAAAAAACAAAACACGCACATAGGAATCAAGAAAACAAACTTCGCTCAACTTCATGCAATGATAACTTTTAACTTAAAAGTGTGCGGTAGAGTGTCAGACTCACGATCAGAAGGTCGTGAGTTCGAACCGAGCCTGCCTGCCACGATCCCGGAGGTACTGTACTGTCATCTACTGCCGTGGGAAACTATGTTTCAAGAGATAGAACAGAGAGGGGACTGCGAGCATAAAGTCTATGAATAACATGAAGACGAAAAGTAACCCCGTTCCTAGTAGTGGCCTCGGTCTTGAGCAGGGTGAAATATAGATACTTTATATACAATAAATCTAGGGCTCACCTTGCTACGTTGGTAGAGAGAATGCCGCGAACGCGCGTGTCGCGGGTTTGAATCCCCTTGGTAGCATACCTTTCAATTTCTCTAGTATCCCTTCAAACTTATATACATTTTATAAATATATATATTAGTTGCAGGTAAACGAGAAGAACTTAACAAATGACTGATACTTAAAAACTGATAACAGTCATCAAAAAGTACCAATATTCCGAGCGGGATTCTGGGATATCTACCAGTGAGGGCACATATAATGTAAGTTTAAAATTTACGGACCCAAACACTGGGAGTTGAAGCCCCCACCTCATTCTATTAATAGCTAAAGCAGCGGCTTTCTATCTTTCAAAACAATAAGACATCAGAAGTACGGAGTAACTTGCATCTGAATAAAAATAGCTCCAACTCCTTTGAATAAGTGATGGTATACAAAATACGGATAGATCACTCCGTATCTCTACGCTACAAAATGCAAAAAGAACAGCATGAGGAATAACAAACGAATAGATGAATAAAGGATAAAGATATCAAAGCTACATCAATGCATTGAAGTTCCAGCTATACGTACAGGCACCTTGCAACTGTTCAACGAGAAATCCAACGGCGAAAATGACTCTTTATACTGCATACAGGATGATACGAGCCATTCCTCACCACAATGATCCCTATTTCAATAGAGCAAAACACTTTACACCGATAAATAAAGTCAAGACGTGGCTGATCCCCACCTTGACTCCTCTTATCCTGAATTCTTTCAACGAACGAACCAATTTGTTTGCTGCTTCTCTATGTTGATTTGCTTGGGATATTACTTTGACTAACAAAGAGTCGTAATGTGGCGATATGATGGCACCTGCAAAAGCCGACGCTCCATCAAGACGAATCCCCATACCTTCACCGCTTCGGAAAACCTACAGAAGCAAAGAAATGAGTATAATAAATCCTCATGAAGGAAGGTGACTTCATAGACCCCCTTACCAGGGCCATCGTTCACAGGTGTGGTCAATTTAAACATTTTTCTGTTGACGATCACCAACTTTCAACTGGAAATAGAGTGACCTATTTTAACAAGCGAGAATAAATTGCAGGTCATAAAATGGTGTGCCCTGATACTAACTCAAGTAAATAATCTAAAGTTGAAGTGAAACAAAGAAGAAATACATTTTAGTTTTATGGATATATATATATATACATATGGCGTTTTTGTATAGCGGCACATGTGGATGTTCATTTTCTTGTTATCCCTTAGAGTATTATTTTGTATTTCGGAATTTTATATTTAAGTGGGATCTTGAGCTATGAGAAGAATATTTTGAAAAAGATAACATCGAAACGTCAAAGATATTGTGTATTTTTATG
>JAAAKL020012470.1:0-13013 GCA_010016065.2 Carybdea cf. marsupialis auct. non (Linnaeus, 1758)
AGCTTTGACCAGAGGATTTTGAAATTCAGACGCCTCTAGTTTAAACACTATATACACTACAGATCTGGCAGTTTGGGGAACAGCTTATTCCAGGGTTGCCGTTAGATACCTGGAGTCAAATCGTACTATTTCTAAGACTTTTGATTTGTGACGTCATTACTTTCCCAACGCATTGCTGGCCGTACATTTAGATGCTAGTGAATATTCTTGGCCAGTCGAAGAGAAAGTTTCAAGCAATGATTACCAAGAATAGCATACGCTGATCTTGTTATGTAAATTTCGTGTCAGAAAATAGATTTTGTTTAAATGTTCTTTGTAGTATCATGAAATGATATCTTACATGAAATTCAAACGGTTTCTCAAGGCTACTTCAAATCAGACTTAGAAAGTGAATTACTCTGGGTTGTCCTATAAGGGGGTTGGAATAAAAGGAGAAACATAGCAAAAAGCTGGTAGAAACATAGAAGTCTTTGACAATTTAACACAGGAACTAAATGCGAGTGTTATTAAGTTTTCACAACAAATAAAATAAAGCAATATATAGGTCCACAGAGTAAAACTTACTGATGATAGAAGAGTGTAATCCTTGCATTGATTCTGATAGGAATTTCCTCTAAATGACAGCATCATTGTCACAGAATTCGATCCTGATCCTAGTCTGACACAGCGCCTCTCCTACGACAGCCGACAGTCGAGATGCGTCATAACAGAAACTCTCTGTTATTTGAAAGTGATATTAACATACTTTTTTCCGAAAGGGTAACTGGGTGCCGACTGTCGTCCTGACCCTAAACAAAGGATAAACATGCCATTAACACAAGAATGATAGAAACGCCATGCTTGACAACATCAAAAAACCCCAAATCAAGGACGTAGGAAGCATCTTAAACTGGGGGTGGGGGCACAACACTTAAGGAGCACCCTTTTCACTAAAAGGGCACTTTGCTATCTGCTGGATTTAAGAGTGGATAAATGACTCACAGCAAATAATTGTATGAATTACCAACTCCTGATAGTTTTAACTTCGGACATGGCCAAACGAGAATTATCACAATAGATATACAACTAAAAGAGGTACTTTTCTGACCAAAAGGGACAGTTTTTATTTGAAGCAAAATCTTGGATGGTATGTGTCCCCAGTCTCCCCTGGTCCCTACGTCTCTAGTTGTGATGAATATTTTGTTACAAAAATACTCAATAGAGTGCGCTAAGAGCAAAATATTGTAAAAGGAGGAAATTTATTCATATGTGTTCAATTTACCATGCACCATTTGTTACATTACGTAGGTCAATATCTTCAGTTACGCTCTCAGGAGATGTCTTAAAAGGACAAGTTATTCGTCTTTAATCCTTTTTATTAAATTTAAAATCAAATTTTCGTGAAAAGGTCACTTATTGAGCGCCCGTAGCCCACGAGCCTACAAGGCAACCCCTATTTGTGTGATATGGTTACTGTGCCGGGACACTCAAATGTTCGAAACTAAATGTTTTAGAAGAAGACAAGATGATTAAAGGGCCTTTTTGTTGACTAAAGAGGCATTTTGGTTAATTCAACGGGCATTTGTTGGCTCAATGGGCATTTTTTGGCTGAAGGGGCACTTTTTGCATATTGCAAAATCTTGGAGGGACACGTGTCTCCAGTGCCCCTGGTTCCTACGTCCCTGACCCAAATGATAGTGAAGAAACATAACTCTTACTATAAAGAACGGTTTTAATGATTACAGAAGTCGGCATTGGCGGGCTTTGCCTATGATTTAGTTCCATCATGCTTGCCTACAGGAGAAGCTTTTAAGCCCATTGTATTTGTTTCAAGACACAGTTACTAAACTCACTTACATCTATCCAGTGTCCTTTATGGCTGCAACAGATACGACCACAGCTCGTACCTAACCTTCTTATGAAACAAATTAAGGTTTACCGTCCTGGACAATGAACTTAAAATCACTGCGCCATTCTGAGCAAAACCATACTCTTTCTGATCTGATTATACTTAAGTACATTTATGCATGACAAAAACCGACACCTTGTTAATAGTATCGTATTTACACTTTTATTACGATATTTGGATCGTATCAGATGGATTGTTAATATGCGGAGGGAAAGTGTGACGTCACGATTTTGAAAATGTTTGAAAGATCGGAAAATCATCCTGCCCTATCAGTGAGAACGTCAATAGCCATTTAGGAGAGCAATACCTTTTCCAAACACCGAGATGTCAGCTTTCAAAGTTTCAAATCTCTCTAACCAAACCTTATTTATTGATGCTGGTTCCTAACGTAAGGAACCGAGGAATATCAACAGAGATTTGACCAGAGACTTTTAAAATTCAAACGTCTCTAGTTTAAACACTATATACACTGTAGGTCAGATACTTTGAGGAAGGGTCTATTCCAGGGCTAACGTTAGATATTTGGAGTCAAATCCATTTGATTTGTAACGTCATCATTTTCCTTCCGCATTCTTTTTAATCGTTGATATTGTTATAACCCTTTCGTTATCAGTAACATTCTAGGCTCATCGTTACACCATGCACCCATATCACAAAGATTTTGCGTATGGTTTTTAACGAACACAATTTGATAACTTAAAACATTTATCAAAATCTTCACTTTCAAACACTTAGAATGGATAAGTTAAGTTTTTACAAACTTGAACTTGAAGGTTGTTTCCCCTTCCAAATTTTCTACATATATTTATCTACTTTTGTTTACAATTTAAACTAACAAAACATATGCTCCAGGAGAGGCTCGAACTCTCGACCTTCGCATTTCATGGTCAATACTGACATATAAGTACGACGCGCTAACCGACTGTGCCACTGGAGCTTGCTGCAACAGGTGTGAGCTTTCACAGGTCCCTGCTTGTCGTATTTAGTGAACCAAATCCCTTATTGTTCTTCAGGTTTCAGTTAGTTGCTATCAATTTCCTTATTTATCTTAGTTCGCTTTTGGAAACATATTGACCACAGATAAAAGCACAAAGTGCTCAAATCAAAACAAGTTCAGGAATGACGTCACAACACTGTTAGTGATATCGTGAACGCATTAGTTCTTCTCGGATCGAATCCATGACGTCACCTAGTTTGTTGATAATAAAGGTTGCAAATAACTACAAAAAACGCCCTAGAAAGAGATTGGAATATTGGCGAATGTTTTGAGTTTCTGAGACGTCCTCAAGTCCAACCTATTTCATTTGGATCTAAGAAAGATGAAGCGTTGTCTAATTTTATAGCGCTTCTTTTAGTCACCTGATTTACGGCACGCTCTGCTCCTCAGGGTGTTAAGCTACTAAGGGTTGATATGATCATATTGTAGGCTTAAAACCTCACATCACAATTATACAATGTCATCGTAGCATAAATAAATCAAATTTTAAATTGTTCCTTTTACGATTTGGTGTGATCAAGTCAAACTAAAACACTCATTGTCTACCTAATGAAAGGCCTTTCAGTGTTTCATATTCGTAATGCTTGATTATAAGTATAAAACCGTTTCGTAGGACTCGAAATGGTTTTATACTTATATACTAATTAAAGTATTTATGTTCTCTGGAGCCTTTTCTCTTTAACCGCATCAATATACAAGCATTTTACGTAGCAAGTGGGGTCTTAACTAAACAAAATCTGTCAACATTTATAATAATTCAAAGTATGAGAAAAAAGTCGGCCACCTAATGTATTTCAAGGCACGGGTACTTAAAGTAGTATAGAAAATCGGGTGTTGACGCTATTCTTATAATATTGCACATTTTTAACAATTTTAATCCTCAAAGGAAGAAATTGTGCAATTGAAAGTTTGTTATGCTATTGATGTTTAATGATAAACCACAGTCTCCCACTAAGTATATTCTTTGGTAGTTGTAAACGGTTCCTTTAAACTTGTGTGCTGTTAAATCTGAAACAAGTGCTAGCTCTCTATGTTTGAAACGTCTCTGTCATACTCTAGTGTTAATCTGACTTGATAGTTAAATACATAAACATAAGAACGATAAGAATGCTAAGCAAGAGAATCCTATTCATCGATCCTGATCCGGTATACACACGCAAACTCTAGTACCCATGCACGAACTGATTCGAATAAATATGAAACCTAACAGGTAGATATAATAGCAGTCTTATCAATGGTTTCCAATTTCCTTAGTTAATGGAATAATGGCCATTGAAACATTGGGAGTTGTCACCTGACCATTGAGTACAGTTCTTCCCGGATGACTACAACATGGACATCTCCAAATCAAAGTCGATAAATAGTTGTCATAACCATCGTCACAAGTCATCAGATCCTATTCATTCCATTCATATCTATTTTTATTCATTAGCATTCATCTGTCAGCCTTTAGCCTTGATGACGCACTGGTACATAAAAAGGCTCTGAATTATTCTTGATCATTATACTGAAGATCAAAAGCTTTTATTGCAGGATGTACTTGACAGCTTCCGTAGATTGCCCGATAAAGTAAAAATAACCAACTTACAACAAACAAACAACGTGTTGCCCATCTTCGACTGTGTATTTAGGACATCATTGAAATTGTTAAGACCAAAAGTAGGATTATCGAGGAATTTGATGGTAGAGGTTATCATGACATGACGTGTAAAATTTTGAAAGCTTTCATAAGTTTACGACTCTGTCAAGATAAACTCGCACACTGAACTGAGTGAGTCGACAAACGTATTCATTTAAATAACTATCAAGGAATTTGTCTGAGGTAAAGAGCAGACATTAGACCAAAGAATTACCTTAAGATCATAGCCTCCCGCAAACAAGTGAGTGCTACAAATTGATCTTGCTCAAAACTGGAAAAGATAGAAGAGAATAAGTCATGCTACTCTGGGATCATCCATTAGTGGAAGCTTCAAATCTCAATAGAAGCAGGGGGGAAAGGACAGAAATATATGCCTACACTATTTTTTGTTGAGCATCCCGTTTTGTACCAAAAATTAACACCTCCTGCGAAATAGTGAGGTTCAATGAAAACCCCAGGAAGCAGATCAAATGAAAAGGAAATTATGTGTTACTCTATAGTGGAGTACATTGGGCCAATGCTTTGCATTTTTGGATATATTCAAACTCTTGGTTACACTGCACCCTACTCTAGTCATAACCCTGAATTCACCCTTAAAAAAGGATACATTTTCTTTAAGGCGACCTTCTTTAACCCACCAACAATTTATACTAATACTGCATCGTTTGACTCAGAACCATTCTCTATACGAGAAGAATGTGATCCGCGTATCTTTAAACTACCGCTTGCCTGTGCCATATCGTAGCAGCTGTTATGTAATGTGAAATGATTTTAAAAAGCTTTTAACAGTTTAAATGCCTCTATCATCGCTGGTATCAAATATTCATTCCCTTAAAGAGTTAGATAGAGCATATAGTTTAAGAAAACCTTGTATTTTGAAGCTACAGAATATATATTTCGGCCTTAATCTTATCCCTGTGAATCGGGCCTGGACCGAGGCTTCTCTTATTACTATTGGTAGCAACAGTCCGAAGTGTCTTTTAGGTGGACAAGAGAAGTAACGCTTGCATTTCTGTGCAGTAGTACTTCGTGACATTACGGGAATTTTTTGTTCTAAGAATTGTTTGATGTATGTACGCTTTGCAGATAGATGAATTCCTGTCTAGATGGTTGAGACTTTGGCATTACCATTAAAGTTCTGTATTGTCTTACCACTATTACTAGTCAAAAAAGGTATGAAAAAGTGCTTCAAATATCTAAGTGCTCCAATCTGCTATGCTCTCAGGTATTACAGGTGTACCATATGTCAGGCTGACTGCTTTCCATGGCTAGGTTTTGACCCGCGGTCTCAAATACGAGCTTCTACACACCATTCCTAGAAGAGATATGATAGACTATCTCCGTTTGGACTTTTACGTTTTACAACAGTGATGATCAAAAGAATCGGCAACGAAGACTACGAAACGGTCTCCTTCAGGGATCAGTGCTGGCGCCAAACCTGTACAATTAAACAGTGGATCCAAGTAGTTTTTCTATGCAGATTATCTCGCCAGTTTTCACAAGCCAAACACAGAAAACAAGCTGGACAAAGACATAAATATCTTGGCAGATTACTTTCACAAATGACGACTGCATACGTGCAGCCCTAAAACAGTCTATATTCTTTATCACTTAAACAATTGTGATTAGGAACATGGCCTTACATCAGTTTAGGTGGAACGCCAGTAATCTATGCAGAACTCCTTGCTTGTCTTAGCATCAAATCGGTCAAAGCATCAACCTATACAAACTTGTTACTTAATTATCGCTGGAAAAGACGAACTCTAGGACTGCAATGTTGAAACCCTTGACTGCAAGGTCCTGGAAAGCATCAATTACGGCATTGTAAACTCATGCATTGCCACTAGATTACTTACCTGTATGCCCCTATGTAGCCAATGACTCGTCAAAGCAAGCTTGTTAATGATTCGTCAAATCGAGTAGAGCTTCTGACAACTTGCACTGTCATCCTGCCTTCAGGCTCAGAATAATATACACCTGCAAAATTTAGCGTAGAAAAAGAATCAGGCGCTTTTTCAATATGGCCATTGGCTTTCATGTATCACATTTATCATCTGTATGTACGCTTCTTCTGTATGTACGCTTTGCAGATAGATGAATTCCTGTCTAGATGGTTGAGACTTTGGCATTACTATTAGAGTTCTGTATTGTCTTACCACTATTACTAGTCAAAAAAGGTATGAAAAAGTGCTTCAAAAATCTAAGTGCTTCAATCTGCTATGCTCTCAGGTGTTACAGGTGTACCATATATCGTCATATGTATATATCATCATATTTACTTCATTATGACTACTGTCCCCTATTCCCGACGTTCGTCAGTGCCATCCTATGTAAGACCTCCTACAATCTTCGAAAGGAGAGAAGATTATCTTTCAATAGACAGAACAAAAGTGGAATACTGAGTTACCACCCAAGGCACGCCAAACATCATAACCTATAGCAGTAGGGTACAATTGGATCTTGGCCTATCATTAGCCACGCAGTACGTATTGAACTAAATGCAATCTAGTGTAGCAAAGCTTAAAGGATACCCTGTGAAATGTAGCTGAACCTAAATACCTGTAACCAGGGTTAATGTCAATTGTACAGCACTTTTGAAAACCTCTAGCGTAGAAATTCACTGTACTTTTCTAAGTAAAGTCACATTAAGCATCCACAATCGTAATAGGTTAGCTGCCCATTTTTTTAATACTTAGTAAAAATTTCATTACGTCTTCATGTTCCATGCAATTTCCAGCTTTCACAGCCCTAAGATAGTTTTCAGAGCATAAAAAATTCTGTCTAGTCACAGATGTAAAACGTCTCCGATGTTGAGCCCTGCAAACATTAGGGACCCAAAAGTGCTCTAAACTAACATTAGCCCAGGCCTCACATTTGGAATTTTCTGATATGTTCATCATCAGGTGACGAACTTTATATAAAATAGCAGTGACTGCTTTCAAGTTGTTTTCAAAATAATAAAATTCGTGCTCGCTACAGTAACATGGTATCAGCAACCAATATTATCGTGTTTCAAGTTTCATTTCAACCACAAAGGACTGAATTTGTTTTTTATATTAAACAGGAAACCTATACCTGACCTTTGAGACTGACAGTTTTATTAATAGTAGCATTGAAATACAACCTGACTCCGAAAATATCAGCAGTGATCTAACGGTCATTCTCACTCTGAAAGAAAAAACAAAATTTACCCTGTACAGTTGTCGCCTTTTCTTTTAGTTTAGCGATAAGGAGTTTCAATGCTGAAATTTGGTTCCATATAAACTATTTTATTACCCCCCTCACCCCCGACTGTAAATTATTACCATTCTAGCAATAAGATTTTATATGATCTTTTTATCTTGAAAGAATCCAGTTTTAAGAACCACAAGTCTCAAAATATGTACTCTTTAAAAAATGGTCAATATCTTTTTTAGAATCATTTTGTTTTCATGAAATAACATGATAGCGTTTGCGTTTCTGAGGTGGCATTATCTCAATATTTCCCCTTTCATCTTAAATTATCTTCTGAACACCCCTTCGCTCGATTTTACATCAGAAAAACAGAGATGGAATATTCATATATGAATAAATTCTGAATGACCTAAATATAAGAATAATTTGATCTTCGACACATTAAAATTTCAAGAACCGTTACGTCCGAAAAAAGGGTAGTAAGGAACAAAAAAATGTGGTAGAAGCTAAAGGGTGGACAGTTAATTGCCTCCAGAGAACATATCTTTGCTGAAACACCACTAACGCAATCTTCACCTAACTTTGAATTATTTTATATCTGCAGCCTAGAATGATTCTTAAATGAATCTAAAATAGTGTCAAATATTGTGAAATACAAGAAACTATGACTTGAAATCAAACCCCCTTGGTCTGCAGCTTTTTAGAGAGGAAGTCATATCAAGTTTACCGCGGTTGGACCCTCAAGAGTTTTTGACCCAAAATAAATAGGCAATTCTGCTCGACGCCTAATTTACAAAAGTCACTAGAATGTCTGGTTTTTTATAATGTCTGGTCGGTTTAGAAACCAATGCATTCCAAAAAACAAGTCAAATTTGAACATTTCGAAAACAAAGACACAAGAAACGTTAATCATACGTGGTTCACATCTTAAACGAGTCAATTAAAAGCTTTAGCTCCAAATTAAAGCTCGATGGCCACTATTTAAAATTTTCAGTTCTAAGAGAATTCCTGGATTCCCTGGGCAATTTTGAGCTAAATTCCAGATTAGTCACCTGCAATTCCCTTAAATGACTAGATGGAAGTTGTAAAAACGTCTCCCCAACGCATGGTCAATTAAATAATCCTACAATTTACAGAAAATTTTTTCTAAAAACTGACTCAGGATATATTCCTAGATGTCGAGGGTTTTTATATCTATTTATATTCATAATTTTTTATAAAATAAACCGTAACATATCCGGAAAAACCCTCCCTATCACCTGCAAAACTGAGAAACAAAAAGCGCGCGGACTTCAGACCACGGTCACTCATTTTCATCATCATCCCAATTCCACAACAGCCAATCAAAACGCATGAATTGTTGAAGCGGAACAACGTTTCCAATCCATCGATAATAGTTGTGGGAAAAAGCTCTATCTTCGGGAAACAGAAAAGGATTCCCGTGTAATATACTTTAGATACCGCCCATACCTTCACCTATTGTATAGTTGCTAATTTGTAAAACATTAAATCCTTTTAGATTCCATGCCATGTCGATCATGAAACAAAATTTTCATGAAGAAGTACGAGATATCCGAGCAGGTACATTTAGCATGTGCAGTAAATAACTTTCTAGGTACATCATTATATGCTTGTTTTTGTCTGAATTTAAAGTTCGTATTTTATGTAAACAATTAGCATCGTTCACCTGAGTTCTTCTATAAATTTAACCGTAAGTTTTCTTTGAAAATACAGGATATATCTGCTAATTCGAATGTTACATACTTCGAACGTCCGCTATTTGGAACAAACTTCGAAGTCACCTAGAGTTCACCTTATGAAGCAATTCCGAGGTTGAATAAGAACGTTCACAATTAGGAGGGAAATAATTTGTGCGCTGGAATAAGCGGGTGTTTACTACTCAATTTTCCTAGGGTGGAACACTCCAACATTTATAAGAGTACATCTGATACAGGTTCTCAAAATTATCACCATTGGATTCATTATTATGTATCAAGACAATAATAAAAGGAATTCTTTACTTACTAGCCACAAATTTTCGACCTTTATAAGCTCTTCTTTTCATAAGGAGATAGCATCTCAGCAATCCATGTGACCTATGTTTGGCTGGCAAGTCTCACAACGCTGCCTTGGTTTGTGCCATTCAGGTAGAAACAGTGGGCCATTGCCGGGAGAAGTACAGCATAAATTACCGCAAAGCCATCTTTTAACAGGTTGTTGCAATGTTTCTTTTGCTGTTATAGTACAGGACGAATCGTCAGTCGAACTATTTTTAAACTTTCCAGAACGTCTGTAACATCAATTCCAGATGGTAGGTTAGTCTAGCAAGCTAACAATTGTCCGGATGTTTGTATGAGATTCAAACTCCCTTCGCAAGTTCCATGAGGAAATACTTGTTCGAATTAAAACAAGGTTCCAAGGAGCCAAACTGTTCTAAGTGTCACTTGTCTTCACTCAGCTTTCTTTAAACTTCTATTAAAAACGGCTCTTGCATCTATCTCTTCCTTCTTCAGTTTTTATCGGTATTTAATCATACTCCATCAAGCTTGATTGAATTTATGTACAGAGATCGTACCGTACCATGTTTAGCACCTTTATTTAGCACGGTACACAATGTTGTGTGTCCGACAGTTGATATGCGTGTGTAGCTCCCATGAAAACAGCCATTATCTTTATCTTCATCTTTGAATGGTTGGAGTAATTATATATGGCCAGAGTGTTTCCAAATTTATCCTACAATTATCAGTTCTCAAAGTTCCCGCGCATTTCACTCTTGCGATAATGGGAGCAAGAAGCCTGGAACAATTTGTTTCCTGGTTCCCAGTCCCCTATGCTGTATCACATTACCCTTCCAAATTTCATCAATGTATGCAAGTTTCATAGATGTCGCTATTTTCACAGTAAATGCACGCTTTTTCTACTGGTAACACAAAGTTTGGGCTGAGCTTCAAAGTTTGTTACTTTGTTTTCGTTAGAGACTCGATTTTTAAACAACTGCTTCTATATTCGTAGGGAGTGTGATTTAGTACTTGTGCACGTACACATGTATAGGTTCTAAGTAATGTCAACATGATAACACTGCAATTCCTCAAATTGAATTGCATAAAACCATTTTGTGACATTGCAATCAGGGAAACACTGTATATGATGTGGTCGCTATTATCATATCCAGGGAAGAAGGAGGCAATGTCAGTGATGGTTACTGCAATAGGAGTTCCAGAGGAAAGACAAGAGTCATGATTAAGAAAGGGGTTTAGTATCTAGCAGGCCAAAAGTTGCTTGAGGAACACAGATAGACATAGGCAGAATAGGGTTTACTTTAACGCCTTCCCACATCCAATGGACATTCGCACGCCTTCCCACATTCAAACATCCTTAAATACTTTTGGTGTTGCTCCCATGATGATGATACTTCTGTTGCTCATGATGATGCTTCTGCTGCTTATGATGCATCTACTGCTTATGATGATGCTTCTATTGCTTATGATGATGCACCTACTGCTTATGGTGATGCTTCTACTGCTCATGATGATGCTTCTACTGGTCATGAAGATACTTCTGTTGCTAATGATGATGCTTCTACTGCTCATGATGATGTTTCTACTGCTAATGATGATGCTTCTACTGCTCATGATGATGCTTCTGCTGCTCACGATGATGCTTCTGCTGCTCATGATGATACTTCTGTTGCTAATGATGATACTTCTGTTGCTCATGATGATGCTTCTACTGGTCATGAAGATACTTCTGTTGCTCATGATGATGCTTCTACTGCTCATGAAGATGTTTCTGCTGCTCATGATGAGGCTTCTACTGCTCATTATGATGCTTCTACTGCTCATGATGATAAGCAGTTCGATTCATGTAGCTTCTTTTCTCCTCGTTTCAAGGAGATTTTTGACCTGGCCCTCCGACAAACATATATATCCATTACGCAAGTCCCCTCTTACCCTCTGAAAGAATCACAGATTTATTACAGCCCTACTGCTACCAACAATTATTTTTTCTAATCTATCCTAAATGACACGGGCAGACGAGGGTGTCCTGCATTTTGGATAACATGTTTGAGGACTATAGCCCAGTTATCCTCCACTTGTTGGAAAAATTTTTTACGCAACGGTAATACTTCATTTATTGTATACTGCTTCGCTCCATTTTCAGATAAAAAAATGAAGTGAAACCCTAAACTGCTATAGTTTATAAACAGGGTATTGCACATGTCAACCATTACTAGCGGCTATTTGAATTCCTCCATGAACATTCAAGTCTGAAGTGAAGTCTAGGCGAGCCCATTCTTCGTAGACCACGACAGACAAAGAGAATGCGCCATCCTGTTCGTAAATTTATGGGCTGGATTTAGGAACAAACAAAGGAAGGCTTATCGCGAAAAAAAGGCAAACACGGAAATTGGAGTGTCTTTTAAATAAAGCAACCGTATTGGACTTCACGAATTCAAACGAACCGGATAACGCTAATTCAGGGTCGCAATGCCATAGATCGTAATAAGTTATTTAGTAATTTATTCAGATCCATGGTAATACGTTAGGAGTGCGGTGTCCCAAAATGTTCCAAGCGGACCTGTTCACAATATAAAACCACTACTGGAGGACCGTAGATTAACAAAGTTTCATGTTTAATGAGTTTCCAATAGGTCGTTTTCAAAATAAACGTTACGTGAGGTAAAGCCCCTGAATTGCGCGGTCTTCGAACGTCGTCCTCCTTTTAAAATCCTCAAAATTCCCTAGGTAGCTACCCCTTACCTGCGCACACAATAAGTGAGCCCCTGGTGAGGTCCTATAATTGTAATGTTGCTGAAGCTGATCAAATAATCGGGTAGCTTTGAGGCAGGGTGATGTTTTGGTCCTTGAATTAGAAACTGTATATCTTTTATGGAAATAGGACAGACTTTCATGAATCACGTTTGCGGTTGAGCGAAATCTTCCCACAATGCAGTGACAGGACAGTGGACTTTAACTGTGACACTTAGATGCAGATTTTATCATTTGCGTTGCAACAGATCGATGCATGCTGTTACATTACCCTTGACTATTTCATCTGAAGTGAAAGAAAATCATTTTCTGTTAATACTGTGTCGTGTTGCTCATTGGCTCATCAAGGCCAACAGCGCAAAAAGTGCTTCTATTCATGGGAGTTCACGGGGGGATTTGTCACTTTTACTCGAAAAACCGGAATGCTATTCTCAAAAACAGGTATTGTTGAATATAATTCTCGTTCGCTAGCGCTGATTCTTCGAATCGCTTAAAATCAGAGACGCAATCCACAAAAAGTAGACGAGGGTTTCAATTTTCTGTCTA
>JAAAKL020012471.1:0-13013 GCA_010016065.2 Carybdea cf. marsupialis auct. non (Linnaeus, 1758)
AAGTGGAATGTGATGGATGGGGTATGGTCAGAAGTGGAATGTGAATGGATGCGGTATGATCAGAAGTAGGTTATGATGGATGGGGTATGGTCAGAAGTGGAATGTGATGGATGGAATGCGTTCAGAAGTGGAATGTGATGGATGGGGTACGGTCAGAAGTGGAATGTGATGGATGGGGTACGGTCAGAAGTGGAATGTGATGGATGGGGTATGGTCAGAAGTGGAATGTGAATGGATGCGGTATGATCAGAAGTAGGTTATGATTGATGGGGTATGGTCAGAAGTGGAATGTGATGGATGGGGTACGGTCAGCAGTGGAATGTGATGGATGGAGTATGGTCAGAAGTGAAATGTGATAGCAGAAGTGCATTGTGATGGATGGGGCATCATGCGAAATGGAGTGTGATGGATGGTGCTGCATGAGACGTGGTTTGTGACAGACGAGACACCATGAAAAATGGATTTTGATAGAATGCAAATGGAGAAAAGTGGATTATGATGGATGGAGGCTCGATAACAAGTGGATTATGATGGATGGAGGGAGGCTCAAAAAGAAGTGGTGTATTAGACCTGTAAAATGTATATGTTCTCTATATAGAACCTAATAAGATATCATTACATACGTCTCTGAGAAAAGGACTTCAGTGTAATTTACTACTTTTAATCCTCGCACTTCATGTAGTTATAGCCGTAGGGTCGAGTGACAAAGTATATGGTAATTGTACTTGTTCATAAAATCTTATTAAAATTTTATTTTTTATTACATCATTGAGCTAAGCGAAAATTTACAGCTTCCACCGATCAAAGAAACAGAAACAAAAACTTAAAATCTGATACATCTTATCCATGGACAGAACGGGAATGATGATAACAATATCAGGTGGAAAATGCCAGCACCTAGATCTTAGTTGCATGTCGTTCGTGATACTTACAGCAATTTTTAAGCCACAATACATTATCACAGACCTTGAAAAAGGGTGAGATGAAAAATTGAGGTAGTCCTGCCTTGATCAGAAAGATGGAAGGTTGCACATCTGGCAAAGTTCTGCAGGCAAAAGACCAAAGTTAGCATCGAGGTTGGTAACAAAAAAACGCTACCTACACGTTATTAGTATTTCATCGTACTTTTCGAAGTACTATTGAATTTGCAACAAGTATCTTGCTAAACGGTAAAACCTTCGTACTCCATGGGAAAATATTGACCATAACGTTGACACAACATCCTTAAACAGTAGACTATGAATACTGAGTGTGGATAACATACTACGACAGAACAAGCTTGGATGGTTTGGACATGTCCACTGAAATGAGGAATTGATGAAATGGTGCAAGGATGTGCGTGAAGGCAAAGCGCGAAGCGGAAAACTAAAAAAGAAGTGGAATGACACGAGCAAGGGGTCCTACGTGCCTGCGTCTTCTCCCGGGACAAGGCTGCTGGTTGGGATGTATGATGCAAATGATAATGTATGATGATAATCATGACGATGATGATGATGATGATTATTATTATTATTATGACGATGATGACGATGATAGAGGAGCGAGAAGGCAATATTTGTCCCGGTAAACAAGGGCATGATTGTTTGCTTTGATACAATTAAGCAATTAAATATCCTTGAAGGACATAGGTTTTGCCTTTCCTGGCTCACTAACTCAAACACATACGTAGAAATCTGGCTAGCTTAGCACAATAATTGACTTCGTCGTCATCTCATTGGATTGAAATTATTTGAAAGTTTCCTTCTTCACTAAACTAGTCTATTTATTCATTAAATTGAATATAAAAGGAAGCTTTTGAAGTAAAACGAATTCCTTGTAATTATGTCTCTAATACTTGAGCTACTTAAAGTTACAAGTTACTTATATGGGAAATAAAATCATGCCCCCATTTAAAGTCGTTAGGCTGAACATGGCATGTATTATGTACATATCTTTGTACGTATCATGTATGTAATACGTGTAAAAGTATGTATGACGTATGTAATATGTATGTATTAAGTATGTAATATGCATGTATTACGTGAGTATTAGAAAGAGACACTAAAGGAAGAGATTTCGAAATTCGCTACTCCGAGTTTCACGTATTCACGATCATCAGGCAAACCTACTTAACAACAAAAGTGAGACATTCCAGCGCAGTTAAGATGGCAAGAAAAGTATTAAAAAGGTCACAGAAGACCTTGTTTCAATAACGGACTCTTCCCTGAGTTGATAAGACTAGTAAAAGTCAAAAATCAACAAAAGACTTTACAAGGAGTTAAATAATAAATAAAAGGATTGCCCTTTCTTTCGAAAAATTTGACATAAACACTCTGTTCCCTTTCGTTATTTGAATTGCTACTTGGTTGTAAAACTACTCCAAGTTGTAGGGCCATAAAAGAAATGCAGGGTTAGCCTATATTACATTTAAGGAATGGCACACAGAGCTTATTGGTCAATTTGTGTGCTGTTCTGTCTTCGTTGGCCAAGTAGGAAGCCCTCTTCATACACATGGCACTACATAACACTGCATTGCTAAAAATGTTCTTTTTGTTGGAAGTCAGGTTATGTCCACCTGTACACCTACGTACCTGTACCTCATTTGCAAATCTAAACAAAATCAACTGCATTTTATTTTCTGCCATCTGGATCTTCATTAATAACATCAATAATAGCAACCTTTGCATCTTGAGTCAGAATTGGTATGAAAATGCCAAAAGAAGTGGTTCGTTGATCAAAAACCTCATACGGAAGGCAATTGGAAACCATTTTGAAAAAGGCTAATGTCAGCAGGTAAAGCTGATATGAAAGATATTTGATTCAATTGAACCAAAGCAGTTGGACCTTAACTTTGTGGATTCCATCAAATGATTGGCAGGGGAAAATGCACTATGTTCTAGTCTAGAAAATGTTTAACTTACCTTTGGTGGAAAATTTACATTGAACTGATGATAAAGATGATGATAACAGTTATGATAACTTTGACAAAGATGATCATAATCATGATGATCTTAATCATAACGATAATATGAAAGAGGCGAAAGTGGACTAGGATGAGGGTGATCCTCAACTCACCTTGTTTGACGAATAGTTTATCCCCTTCGAATCAACTGGTTTCTTCATGGCATAAGATATTGAATTCCGATATATTATGTGATGGTTCCCTAAAACACAAAAATATAACTTTAAATTGATCCAAACCAAATAATAGTATTGTGAGCAGGTAAAGAAGATTGATGTGTAGAAGTCCTTGCTAAAGAAAAGATGTGTATTTTGGGCATGTATTGATTTCATTGTCAAGAAGGTGTTCTCATACAGACTTTTCCTGCAACAATGAGTTGGGATGAGAAAATGAAGAAGTGCTGTTATCAAAATGTAGGCATATGACACAGCAATTTAATGAAAATTCTTTTGTATGGGTAACCATATGTGTGACAGTAGCATAAAACAGGTGTCAAATGGATTATAAAAGGCAGGCAAAGAGCAAAGTATGATGGCCAGCAGAATAAATAGGACGATTACAGCATCAATGACTAAGGAATTTGGAGTGAGTGTTAGATATTGTCATTGCCCTTCAATACACCACTTCATTGATTGTAAGCTCCCTTGCAAACCTGTTTAAATATGAGTGAAAATGTAGTGCTGCAATACTTTGGAAACAATGTGGTGCAATGTGAGAAGGGGACGAGAAAGGATGGGAAAAGGTCAGATGCCCACATGTCAGTGTCTGTCGGTATCTATGTAAAGATTTACACAAAGAAAGCTTTCAAGCTGGGCAGAAAATGAAAGATCTAGAAAAATTTGAAGGAACTAGACATAAGAACGCTGGCATAATCATGTTCAGCAACTGGTTCCTGCAATAGAAGTTGATACTTGGTCTTGCAAAAGAGTAACGGTGAGGGCCTATGTACATCCATACAAATGAAGGTAAAACTATATTCCATGATAAAGAAGCCCAAATATTCATAATATAGAGACCACATTTGAATAAAATAGTAAATACCCTACCTACCCTTACTTTTTCTACTTTCTTGATTTATCATTTTCTTTTCCCTTTTCCAGGGGAGTGGTTATGATTTATGAGGCTCTCGTTCTCTCACAATCTCCAGTATCCCTCTCTGTGAAGCAATGATGCCTTGTATCTTCCACAGCACAGTGTCCAAGCAGGTTTTTTTTGTCATCCTCTTGATGAAGGGTCAGACAAATTCACTTGGATGAAACCCTAGACATCTTCTCCCTCCTCTCATCTCATGACATATCCACACCATCTCAGCCTCTTCTCTCTGATAAAATTCTCTAGATGTGATAGCCCATTTCTCTCTGCCACCTGGAGACTGCTGGCTTGATCAGTGCACTGGCCTCTCACCATGTATCCAAGCATCCTACAATCAGGGCTTCAAAGGATCTGCTCCAAACAGAAAGTTATGCTCCAAATCCCTGTGCCATATAACAGAATGACCAAATATAGGCACTGTAGGCTCATCTTCTGTTCTTCAGCGAGATGTGTCAGATGCACAGGGCATTTGCGATCTCACTCCACTTTTGCCATGCAGCTGCTTTTCTAGCATTCAGTGCTCTATTCATAGTGGCTGTCAACAATATCACAAGATAGCAGAATACCTTACCTTTGCTGTGACTTCATGCCCAGTTCAAAACCCTCTCCATTGGTCAAAATTCTTCCCTTGCAACATTCTAACAATCAAACTTGAATCAGTACACATGAATTGGTTTACAGACTATCAGGCAAGTTTCTAGTCTGATCCTCTTCCCACACCAACCAAAAATGCAGCTAATACAAAATCCACATTACGAAACCATTGAAATATGTACTTACAAGTGCAATCAGAAGGATTAGATTCAGATTTAATCTTGGCATGTTGCAAAATTGTGATGATAAAAATTGTGGCAACTAAACGCTCACAAAAGTAAATATGGGGTAATTCGCTGATGGAAGGATCACCAACTAACATCTTCATAATATCTGATAATATCTTTAATGTTAATCTAACTTTGAAGGATTCCGCTCTTCCTTTCCACTTTCAGCATCCCAACCAATACTTGTCAAGCGAACAAAATCTCGCTTTTTAATTAACCCTTCTCTTCATTGTGTACATTTATAACATTCATCAGACTATCTCAGTCAAATTATATTTATATCAACCGGGTCTCCTTTAAATGGCCACCCTTATGATTGCATCATTTAGTTACTTGAATCAATAGACCCTGTTAGTTAAAGCGCAACTTATGCCACAATGCATATACTGGTAACATGTGTTAGGTTCCATATTTCAACACAAGCCTTGAACCTAAGCCTGGAACAGAAAAACCCCTTCAAGGGTCATGAAAAGAGTCAACCTATGGCATTTCCTTACCAACATATGCATCCCACTCAGAAATCCTGGCCACATCTTCAAATCTTGCTCTGAATCCTCATCACAAAAGTGAAACTTGATACACAAGATGAACCTGCAACAGATGATATGCATTATTATAAATCCTTGCAAAAAATGTATGATCTACTGAACAAAAGTGTGAGCAGGTAGATGTTTGACCAGGCATCTACAACCTTGACAAAGCTGTAAGCTTGAAAAGATGCCACAAACATCACAACATGCACTGGATAGTGAAGTATTTGGGCTAAAAATATCCCAGCTAAGGAGTTGAATGGATCGAATCCATATCGCCAATCAACCATAGCATGCGGTGATGATATCTGTAGTGTCATCCACAAGCAAAGGTCCATAAATCTTATCCAAGGTTGCTAATGTCAAAATATGATTTGGCAATATCTGCAATAAATGCACCAAAACCTAATAGTGCCAGTAGCAACTCATATCATTCTGATATATGAATTGGCAGAGCCACACAGCAAAGTTGTGCTAACCATCGCATTTGAAACTTGAACGCATAAAGGATGACCATAAACAAGCATGTCCCCCTTGTTGCAGTACACACTTGATGAAATATGAGTACCAAGTCTTGTTAATGCATCCATTGCAAAGAATGACTTCTGAGGGGTGGTAAAAAGAAAATAATTGATCAGGGGATACCAACCAAGGATCCCTCAATACTGGAGGCCAAACCTGACAAATGGCGGTAACAAATTCATGTGAATGCATGGCAGCTCCTTCTCTAAATACACACAGTGATTAGTAAACTTGGGTTTGGTTTAGCTCACGTGACCACCACTCCCCATATCATTACATTTAAAATCATACAATACAATGAAACATCGACAAGATACTGTGAAACATGGGTTGCACCCTTATTTCAGAAGATAGCTATTTTTCTGAGCTTGATACTCTATTCACCATTGTTTGGCTAGTATAAAATTGTGGGCTTCTTCTCTTTCAGTAACCAGAGTAAAATTCAAGGACAATATAAATCTACAATCATTTCTACAGGCACAAAAGAAAGTAAGAAACAGCCTTTCCTCTCAGGGTGATCACATAAAATAAACAATGTATGGAATCACAATAAATGTTGTTATCTGGTTAGGCCTACACTATTACGTTCACAATACACAACCTCAAAGGCATGGCAACACACAATCTGTGGCAAAAGATAATGATCAATGGAAGAACAACAATACAATAAACACCAAAGGCCAGCACCAAATTATAGCAATATATAGTGACGCCAAGAACAAAATGGCCCATTCAAGAGCAAATTTAATGAGGTAGCTTCTAAACTGTGGGAAAATCAAGTGAAGAGTCAAATAGTGACTTTCTTGTGACATGAAAAAATATTTCACTTGAAAATTTGTAATTGGTATCTGTCACTTCATCATCTACAATAGCTAGTAAAGATGGATGATAAACCTTTTCAAAATTAAAAATCAGAGCACAGAATTCCCCAAATTCTACTCTGTGATTTGCATAAATTCAATCCCTGCTTGCTTCTACATGTTTAAGGTGTTAAATGAAGCATCCTCAAATGAGACATTTTAAAACTCTTCTCAAATTGTGAGTGTATACTGATGTTACATAAGTTGTCAATAACGGGGGAACTGTGGAGTACCTTTGAAGGCAAACTTCTCTTTCTGTGGTAAGTGTCCTTGTGTATAAAATAAATATATCCTTCATAAATCTACCCTAACCAAGATAACACATTGATTACCCTCCTCATAATATCGATCAACCTATGGCATCTATATTCCAATACACTTTATGTTGTTGTGCTTATCTAATATACTATACGAATCATCTTCTTAAAAACTGTGGTTGTGTCTTAAATTTTATCATTGCAAGTAGCGTAACCAGAGACCGTCTATGCTAAAATAAAGTGAAATAAGTCTGTGCAGGCGAATGTAGAATCATTGGGCTTATGCTCATTGAGGTTTTTACAAGCATATAAAAGGATCATCCTACAGCCAGATATTCGAAAACCTGCTTGCTTCATCACTAAGTGAAACATCAGATCGATGTTTTGTCATAAAAGGACAATGACTGCAACTTGAATTTTTTTTATCCATGGAATATTGGCAGATGTAAATGAAGTTAGCAAGCAATTATACCCCCACCCCCCTTGAATATTTCTTACAAAATTAAAACTGTTGTTAACTCATAAAAATTAACACAAATCAGCAGTGAAGATAAACCAATTCCAGAACAGATACGTACTTTCTTATTTAACATTCATGGCAGTTTCACCAAATATCCTTCTTTAAATGAAAAATGGCTAAATCCACGTCAGCACAGTGCTAAATGTTCTTTCCTGACTCCCGAGTATTATAATAAGCACGTGAACTACAGTATAAGAAGTTTTATTTCCTACACCAGTCTATTCTCAAAGATAAATGATTATCAAAAGTCTTTGTGCCTACCAAAATGCAAGTAGTGACCATATTATGTTCTGTAAAATTCGTTAATGGTCACTTAAGTACACTGCATAGCCTGTTAGGTAGAAGAAATACATAAATTCAGAATGATCCTTCGCAATAGCATGTGTGAGTGATCCGATTCAGAGAAGGAACATTGTTTATTCGTTAAAGTAAGGAACTACATAGTCCAATATAAGATAATATGTTTAAAAAATAATCTCAGGTATTCTGATGCTTTAACTTAATATAACATCCTTTAAAAAATAACACTTGAAACTCTCGAATATTCCATAACAACTTGTTGTTAAAACACACTTTAATTTAATTATTAAAATCGCATTGAAAACTCTGCTCTAATCGCCTCGGTATCATGTTTTAAAGTATCGATCGATTGAGAAGCCCAAGCGTGTCGCAAAGGCACATAGCGTTAAGAATATAGAACACATATACGTAGATTACAATCAAAAAATTATCATTAATGACAACTACCGATGATGACGTGTAACAATTTGACATAAATTATAACTTTTGTGATAATGTACAAAATAGGGAACTAATTTTTTTTTCTTGAGATTTGCAAATGCCAGTGCAGCCACGCAAAGAATGTTTTATAATAATCCAATATTTACACCTATTCGTTTGCTGACTGTTGTACTATGCAGCTTTCAGAATGACCTCACTTCTATTCGTAAGATAAACCTTTTGGATTTCGCTGTTCTTTTTCAGTTAATCAGATTCTTTCAACGATTTCACTTACATCTTTATCACAGTAAAATGTATCCGCTCTTATTCTCAGCGAGAATTCTTCGTCGTCTCTCAAGTCCCTCGTAAAAGGGTGTTGTTTCTGTTTCATGAAATTGTACACATCCGACATGAAGACATTTTGTGCAAATGCTTCATAATCTATTAAAAGAAATTGGAAACATGTAGAGGTTAATGTCGTCTTTGTTGTAAACTTGGTCAGAATACTATCAGTGAACACAGTCAGTGGTTCATAAACCGTAAGAATCTATTTACACTTCACAGATCATTCCTTTCTATCATACAATTCTAATCGTCTAATCCCCTTTTTCTCCTGATCACAATCCTATTTATACAAGAGTATGAAGCCGGAAGCTAATGTCACGTGACTCCACATATAACCATATTTAGAATAATAAAACGTTATAACAGTCTTCATCAGAGAACAAGCTATTTGTCAAGGAGTGTGATATTTCACACCAAGTTGCATACAAAGAGACCAATGTCGAATGATTAGATTATTGTTGTAAAAATGAGAAAGAGAATCGATTGAGTTGACTTTAGGTAGACAGGGAGAAGATATGATAAACAATTAAAAACAAGGTCTGGTTGATCATGAGCAAATCTTCAGCGCGGCACTAACGGTTTTGATGAGACATTTCCTTTCCTTATATAGATATATGTGCGTTCATCTGCTGTCCACAGTAAATAAAGTAAGTCAGCAGCCTACGGTATATATTTTTAGTAAATTCTCTAAATATTTTCTATAGATCTTCTATGTATTTTCAAAAAATCCTTTGTATATTTTTTATACATTTTTTATGTATCTTCTATATTTCACCAATAAATCCTCTATATATTTTTAGTAAATTCTATAGATATTTTCTATACATTCTCTGTGTATTTTTTATATATTTTCAACGAATCCTTTATATATTTTCTATGTATCTTCAATACTTTTGTATACATCCTCTATTTATTTTCAATAAACCCTTTGTATATTTTCATAGATTTTTTAGATGTCTTTTATTATAGAAACAATGAAACTAACAGATGCTTACTTTCAAGACATCATATTTGATTTACTACGATTTTACAGCCATAAAAAACACCTCTTTTTGCATAGCCCATGTGTATCAGAATATATCATTCTATAAACGCATACTTTTCTATTCTATTACACTACAATACACTACACTATACTATACTATACTACACTACACTACACTACACATCACTACACTACACTACACTACACTACACATCACTACACTACACTACACTACACTACACAACACTACATTACACTACATTACACTACACTACATTACATTACACTACACTACACTACACTACAATATCAAATTTGATTGTATCTTACTTTTTACTCCATTATCCATCCATGTATCAAATGACAAAGACAATGTCTTCTTCTCTGTAGGAATATGAACATTGGACATGTCCCCTGTTCCTCCTATTTGTTTACTTTCGCATTCCTCTGTCACCTCTAAAATGGGTAAAACAAGAGATTCCTCTTAAAGCTAAATATTATCAAACCCTCTCTTCTCTATAACACCTTTTATTTTCAATGGGCTTCTTACAGCAGAATGGGCCGGATGGCAGTCCTTCCATGGTCAAGTCACATGGCACAGAAGAGATGGCTTCCAAAATTTCATAGAGCTGGATGCGATGTCATCTGGTGGAGTCTCCGAAGCTACTGTGGCGACTAGATAAATGTGAACTATTGCACCATAGCTCAGTTGGTAGAGCAGCACGCCGCAAATGCTTGGGTCCCGGGTTCGAATCGCGATGGTGATATTTTCACTTTTCTCTAATATTCCTTCAAACTTGATATCTTCAAATCTTCTCCTTTCCATAACACTTTCTACTTTCAATGGGCTTTGGAAAGAATGATGGTTAGTCCTTCTATGGTCAAGTCACATGTCGTGGAGAGGCTAGTCTCCATAACTGCGTAGAGCGGAATGCAATAACAACCGGTGGAGTCTCAGGAGCTACTATGACGACTAGAGAAAGTGAACCACGTTATCATCGGGTCACCATAGCTCAGTTGGTAGAGCAGCACGCCGCGAATGCGTGGGTCGCAGGTTCGAATCGCGGCGGTGATATTCTCACTTTTCTTTAGTATTTTGTCAAACTTGAAATAGGGTTGTCATCACGATATTCGAGGGTAGGGGATCGAAATTCCATGATCGTTGCCAGGCTCCTCAATCCTTTGAGGATGGGGCATTTTTAACCATAGCACATGTTAGACGGAATGTACTCCTGCTGCATTTTCATATGTCAAAACGCCAAGGAGTTGAAACTGATTTTCGTTGAAGAGATTTTAATCAACCTAATTGTTTCTCTTTCGAACTTTAGATATTTTGAAAATCGAATTTGCCTTTCGGTACAGATCCAGATTCAATAGTAAAATGCCTGCTCTTGTCTGTTAAAGAATAATTGTCAATATTGAACGTGGGAACAGAAAAGTAACTAGAATATTGCGTTAATATGTTATGGGAGCCTTTATTGTATTTCTGTGTCAAGTCCTTCAGAATGATTGATGTGTTTGTTCCGTAATTACCCTTCTGTTGTAATTAGTGTTTCCTTTGTTGAGTGTTGCTTTGTTTCTAGTCAATGTATAAACGTTTGCTGTACTGCTGTTTGTGTAGACGACTGCGTGTAAAGCTGAAAGCCAGCAGTCAGACAGAAATGTGATGAAATCGTTATATGAATATGGACAGTCGAAATTGATACTTCTAGTGTCATTCTTGGATCCTATTCTAAAACAGAGCACCTGTTTTACATTGGTGACCCCTGATGAACAGTGGATAGTGTGAATGCAGATTTCCAGTCGTTGGATCTCATGGAATATATTGCTTATCAGCACATTTTGTTGCCCCCTTACACTGTAGATTGTACATCAGAAAGCCAGAAGATAGCATTTTTCCAGAAATTCGAAATTGTGAGTTCGGGTTCAAGAAAAACAGAGGCATATGAAATGCAATTACTGTCATGCGGATGCTCGCAGAGAGAGCCATAGGTCGACAACAAGACCTGCTGGCTCTCCTATATGTCGACTACAAGAAAACTTTTGACAGCGTTGGCCATAACGAACTTTTCAAGTGTTTAGAAGAATCCAAATTGAAGAAAAAGATTTGCGCGTTGTCAGATATGTCTACGAGCAACAGAGTGCCGCTATCTGATTGCCAGAGGGTCTAAAAGACTGAATAGTGATAAAGAGATGGATTAGGCAGCGTTGTTTTGCATCGCCTGACTTCATTTCATATAGGAGATGATTCTATGAAGTTTGGAAGACGTTAAGGAGAGGATCCAAGTCAACGGAAAGTGTATCAACAATCTCAGATACGCTGACGACTCTGTGCTTGTCGCTTACAAAGAACGCTTACAAAGACTCTATGACGTCGTCATCGAGGAGAGCAATAAATACAAGTTAGAGCTCAACATGTACGTCTACAAGATCCCGTGCATTGTCATCTTGAAACACTCACCCGAACATCGATGCACAGTCAAAACAGGGTCAGATCCCATCAAAGAGGTCTCGAGTTTAAATGATCTAGGCTCGCTGGTTAGCTCAGATTGATGCTGTAACAAGGTTACCCGAAGAGGAATCGCGCTAATAAAGGAATCCTCCAGCACAAAGAGATCTCTCTTTAGCAATCGCGAACTATTAAGATCACGAAAGTGCGCCACCTATAGACTTATGTCTGGGCCATATCCTTGTATAGTTGCGAGTCTTGGACACGGATGGCTGAAACTCGCAAGAACATCAAGGCCACAGAGATGTGGTTCTATCTCATACGTTGACAGAATTACTAGCGCTGCAGTACTCAACCGCACGTGACAGGATCGCGCGCTACTGGACACCATTGAGCTCTGCCAAGTGAAGTTTCTTGGGCGCGTGATAAGAAAAGGAGGGCGAGAAGAAGACAGTCTACGTAGTGAAATGAATGGAAAGCGAGAAAGATGAGGGTAAGGAATCTCATCTATCAACACGTCCATGGATGCGTTATATTAACATGAAGCTGCTTGCTACCACCAGGTATGTAACATGTTTCAACTGAGACCACCATGGGTCCGGCATTACGTCGCTATCAGTGGCGTAGGGTATCACTTTGGACCAGACGTGCTACAAAAATAGTTTTGCCACAATTCCCATGTCATGCCTGGTACATCTATAGAAGTAGTGTTTTGCCTCTGAAAGGCTACTTTCAATGCAAATCTATTCTTCTATCTTTCTCAATAAACTTAAAAATAACATCATCATAAAAGGGTGCCCCACCCTTAAGCAATGGAACGTTTTCCCCTCTGGGTCAAGTTATTCGATTTCTGTTTTTCGGCAATGCGTGCTCTTTTTCGATCTTCTTTTAAGAACGCCTTAGAACCTTTTTTGACTACAGATATTTTTACCAAAGTAGTACTGACTCCCTATGATTCTATTGTTTTCAAT
>JAAAKL020012472.1:0-13013 GCA_010016065.2 Carybdea cf. marsupialis auct. non (Linnaeus, 1758)
AAGTTTTACGTGCATGTGTAAAAAGCGTTGTGTGGGCAATTGTGCTTGCAGAAAGAACAATGTTCCCTGTTTTCTTGGTTGTAAGTGTCAAGGAAAAGCGCCTACTTGCTCAAGAGCCCAAGACTTTGATTCTGACGACGACAGTGATTCTGATTAAGATTCATGTGCTCAATCGCCAGGATTTCAACTAATCTATTAGCGAACTTGAAGTGGATTTTTAGTTGTCTTCAATGACTTTGTTCAACGATGAGATGTTTAAAGAAACGGAAGCCATGCTTTGTCCCAAACATCATTGTGCCTATTTGTAAGGGGTGCCATGGTGCAGCGCTCGAAAGTTTTGACGAAACAATTTCAAGAATCTATATTAAGCTCCTAAGCTTTACATTTAACCCCTTACATTCTTTCTTCCCTAAAATAAGCTTATCATTATCAGGGACGTAGTTGTGACAAAAATATTGGGGGCTAAACTTTTAAGTGAGTATAATGAGGGTGATAACACCTACCGTTGTCAGGCGACAAAGAAAATGTTGCTATTCTGCTGCTCAAAAATGGCCTCTGACGCATATTGTGATAGAAGTAAAACGCTATTTTCATCATCATTATGAGAAAAAATATTTTGACCAAAAATATTGGGGGGCTTTAGCATTTACAGTTGAGTATATTATTTTAAAGATAATATAGTGAGTGATTCATTAATATGTTATTATTGACCTTCATCTATCCCGTTCAATAAACCCTAGTCGAAAGGTAAATTATATATAAGAGTTCTGTAAGCATTTCTTTTCAAGTATGATTGTTAAGAAATTCATGGCATACTCATACCAGCCTTTAACAGCAAGAGGTGTCCACTGAACCCTACCTGGCTCCCCGGGTAACAAGGGATGGTCTTGTCACAGAAGCAATAAGACGTAAGCAAGCGGACGATTTCGACTTACTTGACGACCGGAAATGACAAGACAATACATGACAGTTCTTGGAATAGCATCAACCGGCCATGGTAATGAGGCCAACAAGAAGACGCTCGTATCATTCGGAGAAAGATTAATGGATTGCTATCTCGACCAGACAACGTGCTCAACGTTTCAAAAATTAAGGTTATCTAAAATGTAATAAGAAAAGTGACATAATTGTGTATCAAAGATGTATCGGAGAGAGGAAGATGATTCCACAGACCCAAAAACTCAAGGTAAGTCAAATTTTTCATTGATTAATTCTAACGGTAAGGCAAGATTAAACTCGTCTATCTATTTAAATTCGTAAATGTTAAGAAATACTATTGAAGGAATAGTGAGTGTAAATGGCCACTATAAACTATGCCATCTGCTGTTGTAATCTATTTTAGAACTGTTGCTAAGGATGGGTGTGGATATGGAGGTGTTTCGCTAGTCTGACATATGAATTGTCTGGAAATCATTCCTACTAGTATTGATGCGGATAAGTTCTTGAAAGTGTATTCGGAAAGGGGGGAAACAGAGCAAAACTTGGAGCATTTCACACCTGCAGCGTCATAATCATCTTGGTTTTAAAAGAAAACGGTTTCAGATACTAGTAGTACGGTTACAGCTGTGGTGTTCCAACGTTATGAATCCCTAAAAGAAAGCAACGGGGCAAGGGGAAGAAAGTAGGATACTCTACTCAACGAACAGGCACTAAGCCACCGGCGGAGCCGGGACAAGATACCCAGTGTCGACGTTTGCGGGGGAAATGTAAATTATATTAAAAAGTGCCGTAATGCCTTTTTTTCCTCACCAAGGAACTTTTCCACCGTAAAAAGTTTTGTTTTCCCGGACTAGGGGGCAATGCCATTGACGTTTGAAACGTTTGACTGGTGGCATGGAAACGTAGCCTTTCAGTGATGTAAAATGAAAGATAAAATAATTGTGATTATCTGTTAGTAACTCATCGTCTATTTGTAGCTTTTCAGATCCATATTTTCATATTCCATGAGCTCAAATATATTTCAAAATGGTTAATAATGCGCGGTAGGGTCAATGTGGAAGAGAGCATGATATGTGAGGTTTGCGTCCCAAGTCCTAAGCCCGGCTACGTCCTTGGAAGTAGCTGGGCTAATTTTCTTTTTGAAGTGTTTCGGTATGTATCAGGGTTAAGAGTTAGCAGAGGGTTGCGTAAACAGAAATGGAAAATGTAGTAAAAAGGGGGAAGGGACAAATTGCCCTGAAGTTGAAGTAGTAAAGAATGAGTAAACAATAGAAATGGAACTGTTGCATTTCGAAAATTTATTTTCGCACAAAGTAATTATGCAAGTCAGGATTATTTCTGTTGATAACATTTTACGGTTTTCCGGGTAACAAAAAAATGCAAAACAGTGTGGTATCTAGAAAATGTTTGACGGGTAAGGGCGTAGGGGGAATGGCTCAGAATGATGAATTCATTATTTCCAATGATAATAATTGCTAGCGAAATTTAGGTCCAAGATCAATTTTAACAACCATAAGATCAAAAAATCTAACCTCTATAGGATAAATAACATGGAAAGCTCTCCTTAAAAAGCTAGATTTTAATTATATTTTGGCAATTTAAAGACATAAAAACAATAGAAATTTAATAATTCTCTCAATTTTATTTAAATAGCTCTCGGCTAAGACACGTATCACACTAATTTAAAGACACAATATATGTTCTAAAACACTAGTAAGGGAATGCAATTACAACAAGAATGCCAAGGTCATTAACGTTTATGTCACTATCGGTTTCATTTTACCGTCATAATGAAAATCAGTCTTTCGTAGTGACCGTGTTAAAATCGACGTTACCTAGTTTTCAAGCCGACATCAACCATAATCAACAAGCCGACATCAAACATAATCAATAAGCCGACATCAACCATAATCAACAAGCCAACATCAAACATAATCAATAAGCCGACATCAAACATAATCAACAAGCCAACATCAAACATAATCAACTGTGCGTCAACATCGTTATTTGTCATGCTGTTTTTTGGAAATGGACAACCTCTTGCAAATATGGGTTCTCATTGTCTTTAGCAGCTTATCGAATTGGCTAAGATTCAACTGTCTCTTCCTTCTTGAGGGCGTTCTTTCCAAAATTACAACAACCAACCCGATTATTCTTAGATTAATTACGGAACTTCTGCTCTACAGCATTTGCTACACAACTAACTTTAACTAACAAGAATCTACATATTTTCGAAAAAGAGATAAGAATGTTTGGGATGTTAGGAAAAGCACCCGATCATTTGCAGATGCTGCCTGGACTTCGCCCTGTTTTTGACACGTTTATTCAAGAGGTAAAGAAGGCGAAAGGTACTAGCAGTAAACGAGATATATCAGCTGTATCTGCAGATTTTCCGGAAAAAAGGAAACGGTTGAACTCTGTTGCTAATACAAGTTTGATATCAACAAAGAAGATATTGCTTCAAAGTTAAGTAATGGATGCAAAAGCATGTCATTAACAAACAGTTTAACATTTCTCTCTCGGCCAATGGGATATCGATTCTATTTTCATGTAAGTGCAAGTAAAATGCTATTCTGCCAAACCACGAAAGTCGGCTTAGTGTGCCTGTCAACCTCTCGGCGGCATTACACCTCTAAGCAATACGAAAAATTTATAATGAAGGCCCGTAAGACTCCTTCATCGCGTTCCTCTTTCAACACAGCAACTATGTCGAAGGCAGAACATTTGAGGACTCCCATAATTACAATCGTTTCAACAGATTCAACGAGCCAGGATGTCTCAGATTCCGATAGTCAGTCAAGTGACCTCCAAGCAGCCATTGGTACATCAGAAGATGTTTCTCTTGAGCATTCAAGAAATGAGAAACAATCTTGCAGGAAACAGCGGGCATTAAAGAAGGCTGCAACGCGCTGTGACATTAAGACTTGTTGATCAAAAATCACAACTCAGACAGGAAATAAACAAAGTTGTGGCTAAAGAGAAATCGTCTGACGTAGCACCTTTATTACAGCGTCATTATGATAACGCTCAAGCAAATGCCAGTAGTAGAAAAAAGTTAAAGAGCTTTGCCATGATGATATCGTTGTTCAATTTGCAGCTGCCGTCCTAACGTTTGTTGGCACAAGGAACTATGAGATGCTGCAGGCCAAAAAGATTGTTGAGGGAGAATTTTATTTCGATGAACTTAAAAACACATTTGATAGAAAGGGACGCATCTTTATGCATCAACGCTCATTTTGATGATACCAGAATCATAAATCGTATGGAGTATGATCCAGTTACCGATTGGTAGGCTGGAATCAGTTTGCCCCTCAATACTGAGGTGTTGTTACCTTTGGGCGATGCTTTTGCCTTACAAACTTTTGAAGAACTTAAGGATACTGTTCACTTATTGTCTGTCGGAAAATACGTACACTTGCATTGTGGCAAAGTCCATCAAGCCCAATGTCCATTCATTTCTCTTATTCGCATTGTGCGCTGATTCCAAGTACACATCAGATGTGTTTATCAACCGATGGAATTTTATGGAGAGACAGATATTGAAACGAGGAACATTTTTATATCTATCGAGTGTGTGTGTGTGTGTGTGTGTGTATGTGTGTGTACCCAACAAATACAAGATCCTTCTGCGCCTAATTAATGCGATAAAATGTTCTCATATGTTGGATAGAACGTTAGTCGTTCAATGCTGTTGAGCAAAATCATTGATGAAAGATGACATGAAGAGCATAAGAAACATCAGGTCAGTCTATGAAATATTTTGAGGCATTAAAATGCAGTCGTAATCTCATTTGATATCTACTGAAGGATAATCAAGAAGTGGCCGCCAGTAATTGCATATCCCACATAATAGCTTTTTTGGCCTTTTTAGGCCCACAACAATTCAGTGCACCATTTTAATAGCCCGAAGGTGAAATAGTTATATTTTAGGTCATTTTTGAATTTCAGTGGCATTTCTTCACGTCATCCCACTGTCATTCGTTGTTCCGGATAATAACATAGTTTACAAATATCAGCTACTTAACATAGGTTTATGGACCTTTTTAGATTTTTAGTTGCTGGGTCCCAGAGGATGTTTTATCTTGTGATTTGAGCTGTTATGAAAAAAGTTTGCCAACCCCTGTAGTAGAGCCTTGTCAACGTTTTCTAGCGATTTTATGTAAAAGGTGAATATATCGTCTATAAGTCCATGGAAATCACATCTTTAAATTAAAGAAGTTCTAATTATAAAGAAGGATGCTTTTTCCCCTTTTCTCGAGTTGGAGTATTGTTTTTATAATTCAATTATAATGTGCACTAATGATTACTTATACAGTTTGACTGTTTTGGTATATTATATTGACGAGTTGACTACGGTATCATATAGTCTATTGGAGTTATCATCTTATGATTCAAGACTGTAAAATTGAAGGATTGGCTAGTACTTAACTCTTCAACAGTGTCCCTCTGGTATATCTTGCTTTGTCTACATCATCAGTTGGCAGTGCATTTGAGCTTTTAGATAAATCGTACGTCTGCTGCTTGTACCGGCATTCAAACCAGGCGCAAAGCCATGGGCGCGCGGGGGGGGGGGGTTTCAATGCCCGGCAAAAATTGGCAGGAAAAGCAGTAAATTCCTTAAAACGAGAAGCAAAAATCCAATTTTAAACCAAACTGTAAATGTAGAACAGATAGCTCCAATGTTCCATTTAGCAAGATACAGAAGGCAATGGAAAATCATGGTCGCCCTCAAAGGCTATGGCACCTGAAAAGAATAAGAAGCTGCAATCTACATCTACCAGCCGTGCATTGGCACAAACAAGCGTAAATTATTGGGCGTAACTTGAATGAAGCGTTACAAGCAAAGAGACTGTATAATCATTTGCAATTAAGAAGCTTTTGCTTAAATAGGAAGCTTGAGCCCCATATTAGGCATTACAGTTCCATTTTTCATCATTTTTCTCTCCTTTTTATGAATAAGAACACAGTGTTAGTTAGCAAACAAAAAAATAAAGTTCCTTCTTGGCGTTTTACCCTCAACAACCCTCTCTAGAGACGATGTAATGTTGTTTCCTTCACCAAACCTTTACTTTAGGGAATTCTCCTTTATTAATGGTCAATCAAAATAGCCATTTTCAACGAAGCGATGCTGTCATCCGACATCATACGACGATTTATTGTTACAATTTTTTAAAAATGCCTTCTAATCACAAACTACCTCTGTATAACGTTTTTTATGGCTTAACCGTTCCAATCACAAACTACCTTTGTCTATCGTTTTTAATGACTTAAACCTTTCAATCAGATTATAAGTAGCAAAGTATTTTTACTATTCCTCCTTGTGAAAACGGACCTAAAACACCTTGGGTCGAATAGGGTTCAGGTTTGCCTATCATATGACTTGACTCCTTGCTACGCAAAGAACGTAGATAAAAGACTACCAAGAAGATCCCTAAACTGTCCGATCTGACGAGTTCTTTTTCTGCTTAAAGTAACCAAGAAATATGCACTCCAGATAATAATTGGTAACAATATTTAAAGAGAATATGAAATATGATTCCTAGCAATACATACCGCTTTCTTTAACTTAGAGGTCAATTGTTAAATTGAGCTCCTATTTAAGGTCATAAGTTAATCCAAATACTATATCATATGTCGCTCGATAGTGACTGCCTGCTGGTTCTCGACTGTGTGAAGTGTCAAAGTCTTCTACCCGTTCTTCCTATATAGCTAGAAAATTCTGCCCTGCAAAATTTGTGCTCATGGTGTTAGACGTGAAGAAAGTATGATAGACATCAAATTAGTACGGACATCCCCTTCAAAGTTACATTTGTAACAAAAAATGATAAATAAAGATCGCTGGGGTTGCCATTACCGGTACCTATTGACCACAATTGCGTAAAACTAGCCAAAAAGAGGTTTAACATCCTTATATCAACTGTTTTCACACCAGAAGACTTAATCTATACCTCATTTTTACAAAACATGCTGTTTAAATACAAAGTGAGTGTTTTAAAGTGAGTATAAAAATGACTGCACGAAGATACTTCACCAAGTATAACTGCACGAAGTAGCTTAGACATATTTGTTCTTAAAAGCTTCTTTCGTCTGACACTTCTCACGGTAAGACATCGTCATAACTGAAATTAAAAGGATGCAATGAAACTAATACCCAATTGCGTTTTCAAAGCAGCAAATCAGAACTCTGACTACCAGATTGGTCTTGTTTTGACCAATCAGTGTCATTGGATCTGAATGGTTAACCAAAAAGGCACAATGAAAAGACAAAATGCAAAACAACAGTTTTCTTTGATGTAGATGGAATCCAAAACTGCCGCGTGGAAAGCAGACTTTGTTTTAACTATTATAAGGAACCAAGGATCCGATACATTTTCGTACAGGCTCGGTTTTCAAGCAAGTGCTACCCTACGGCAGAGTAACATTGCTTAGTAGTGTTTTCCTTTTTTAACCGCAAGGTGGTTAACCCATTCTAGGAGCTTATGCTTGGCGAATATATGCATGGGCGTAGTTTCTGGGGGAACTCGTCCCCCTCAGTTTACAGGATGGTTAGACACAGCTGCTTTATCCCCACCCCTTTGGGCCCATAAATGTCAAATTATCCACGTTTATTCCTTTTGGAACATTAAAATAGTGGCCATAAGTCCATAGCTAAGGCTCATAGATGGAACATAATATTCCAAGATAGCTGCAAACCTCAAGAAAAGAGTGGCATCCACTTTGCAGCTAAAGAGATACTAATAAATTTGTGTTGCAAAGATATTAACGCTCAAATAAGTGATCAAGTGTAAAACAAACAGAATTGAGCTGAAACCGACCAAAATGAAAAGCCAGAAAACAGTTCTGGAAAATTGAAAACTTGCTTGTGCTTCGTAGTGAGGATAATGATCTCGCCAGGTGGTTAAAATGGAAAACAAATTATACAAGTCTGGGCATTGTAAATGAGATTCTTAGTATTCTTTGGAAGAGATTCTAACCAGAATCGCAAACAGAATCAATGAAGAACTAGTTTTAAGTCGAATAGGAATCAATCTGCATTCACCATGTTACTGCTGCACTAGAAGTGCACGAGGCCTTTATTGGCCTGAACGACATGACATTGACAAGGGAAGTTCAAGAACTTATATCTTGATCTGCATTCGGAAGCAGTATCACCGTCTTCTCTTAAACCTATCTGCCCTACAACAAGGCTAAAACGGAAAGCGTAAGTTTTGTACGTCCTTAATAATTACGCGGATATCATAGACGCACTTGAGAAGACTACCTTTACCTTCGGAAAGCACATAGGGGCACCTGCAAGTGGTTTATTTAACAACTTTATGACGGCAGAATGCTTCATTGAGGGATTTAACAAGGTTCTCCAGGCCAAATCGCAAACTGTCCACTGAATGCTTGCTGCAGCAGAAATAGTAAAGGACGACCTTATGAAGCTACGGTCAGAAAAGGTACTTTACAAGCTGCTTGTTCACATTTGGAAGCTGTTATCCATGGCTACATGTAAGAAAACCACTCATCAGGGAAACTTTAGTCACAAATACGTCTCTCAATGATATTCTGCTCTTGAGATGACACATTCAGTGAGTCCTCAATCAGTTCTACTTTATGCGATATGTCTTGTAAGGGGGACGCTCCTGTAGAAACTTTACTAATCACTGAATCTATTTATTCCCCTTAGATTTATCGCAATTAAGTTTTTTAATAAAATTTAGGGGAATTTAAAAATTATGAAGATCTTGTATTCTTGGGCTACACTCTTTGGCATGAGAATTTGTACCTGCTCAACTAACTTCGGTTTACAGTGCTTAGACTTTGTGTCTGTCCACTTGCATTTGACCACAGTGAAAGAAACATCTGCAGGTAGTACCTGGTGCCTCTCGGCAATAATGTCAGGTAATACTGGTAGAACAGCACAAAAATGAGTGCAGTCACCACGCAGCCCAATAATGCAGGTGCCATGTGCCTATGACAATGAATATGAGCTTGGTTAAATTTCTACCGGTAGACATAGAAGGATTGCAACTGGCACGAATAACAAACTTGTTAATTTGATAAAAAAAGTTCCTTCTCTAGCGTCCCTCTGAATGAGGTAAATTTGCTGCAATACATACTAAAAGAACTGGGAAAATTACAAACCATATCTACCAACTGAAACATTACGTTTGTATTACGCAATCAAAATTAAAGAATATAGTTCTGCTGACGTCATGTACAAGCAAATAGATGGAGTTGCGATGGGCTCTCCCCTAGGCCCAATGTTAGCCAATATATTGCTAGCCTATTATGGACACATGTTATCTGTAGTAAACGTATTTAAGGTAAAGGCATATTACAGCTTACTGGATGACACTTTCGTTTTATTTGAGAAAGAGGACGATTTTAGATCTTCATCAGATACTTGATTGGTAAGCATCTATCTCTTACGTACACCGAGTAACGCCAGGCAGATACACAGCTGTCCTCACTCGATGTGTCAAATGTCGCTGGGTACTAGGAACATTCACAACATTGTTTACAGTAAACCAAACGTCACCGGGTTATATGTAAATTGGCTTTTTGTCAGTCTCACCAACAAGAAGATATCTCTGATCAGAACGCTCGTTGATAAGGCCATTATCATAGGTTCCCCTTATCTAGTGAGTGAGGAACTACGCAAACTACAGAGCAATTTTAGGTCCAAATGTTACCCAAATCCTATCATTAGTTCTGTTTTTGATAGTGTTAAGAATAAGAGTAAAAGAGACTAATGGCTGAGTTTCTACGGTGCAGATCACGTTTTGTACCGGCTGAATTAAGGTGCGTTTAGCAGGACCGTCTACACGGTACCTGTTGAACAAGTCTCAAACTTACACGGTTAACGGAAAGTTATCACCTGCGAACTTGGACTAAAGTAAACTGGATTACCAACGACTGTAGCTGAAGTACAGCGACATGCCACAGATTTTGAGCAAAGACATGGCCTTCCATAGTCAGTGGCAGTTCCTGGGTATGGGCAGGAAGGGCAATGTCCCCCATCGAAAATGGTATATATGGGTTATTACTTTTATTTATTTGTTTTATGTATCCTCAGATTCATTTTCATCGAAGTGTCATCTCCTTTCTCGTCTAGAATCTAGAATCTAGAATCTTTTTATAAAACGCAGGCGTGAGATGATTCTTAAATTGCTTTGCGGAAGACCAGGGCAAAGAACTGCTCCTGTCCTCCATCCATAAGGCACAGGTGGGAGATCCCCGTGATTGTTACACAAAGTATCATATTCTCGGCTTCACAATCACGGAACACAACAGCAGCAACAAGAAACTAGGGCGGGCAACTTTTAGATTTGACCTCCCTAAATGCATTTGTCAGCCATTGTTTTAGACGCCTGGGAACTAAAACTTACTGATTTCGTAATAAAGCCATTGTTTTGAGGCTCATGAACAATCAAGCTAGGAGGGACAGTGCCCTCCCTCCGATAAAACCTTCGCTCGATGTCGGTAACACCGAAAGGCACCTAGAAGTCTAACGAGAATCACGTCTTATAGCAAAGACCGTTCTATCTAAATCAAACTCGGAACTCTTGGCTTTGAGAGTACAACATGGCAGGTTATGGTGTGTAGAATCTATGAAATCAGATTCAACTTTTTCAACTTTTCTACTGCTATCGAATGCAAGGACCATCGCATCATCAGTATTATGAGCCACTCTGTAAAGCTTCTCTTTACTATCATTCTTGAACAAGTCAGAACAAAACTGCGTCCTGAGATCGCGGATGTGCAGTTTGGCTTTATGCCCAATAAAGGCACGAGGAACGCCATTTTTACTCTTCGGATGCTTTGTGAGAGGGCCATTCAACACCAACAAGTGGTCTTCCTTTGTTTCATCACCTACGTCAAAGCGTTCGACAAAGTTCAGCACGAGATTTTCCTGAAACTGCTGCAAGAACTTAGCATCGATGGGAAAGACATTCAATTGATCAGAAATTTGTACTGGAATCAGGAAGCGGCTATCCGAGTGGAAGATATTCTTTCGGCTTGGATACGAATCTCGCGCGGTTTGCGGCAAGGATGCGTCCAATCCCCCGACTTTTTTAATCTGTACAGTGAGGTGATCCTCCGCACTATCATCGACATGATCGGACTCTTTAATTCGAAGCGATTGGTCAAACTATGGTAAGTGACGAAGGTAAGGGCATAACAAAGAAGATGAGGTTTTGCGACGTGATTCAAGGTTTGGCAAGAGTTCTGGGATAGATTTCACATCTCATTAATTGGCAAAGGCACGCTGACAAGCTAGCGTATCTGCGGCACTAGTCGGAACATCCGGTGGAGAAACTCGCTTTCGGATTTGTGCCATCTGAAAGGAATGACACAGCGGCAATTGAAGCACTTAAGGAACGATTTGTAAAACCGACACCGATCATAAATCTAATATCAACGAACTTGGTAATTCACACCCAGTCACCAACGCGCTGTACATTGATCGACAACGTGTTTTTTATAATCATATAGAACCCATTTTTGCGGGTAGGGACAGTTGGAAGTAGGTCTACTGTCGTATTGAGGCGGAGTTCTGCCCAACATGGATGGAAGATGAAACACGGACAAGAGAATTTAGAAAATTGGAACATGAACCAGACATTGAAGGTATTCAGAAATTGCTGGATATGCTCGACCAGCAACTTCCAATGTTTAAGATTCCCCTGTCCGAGGAAACGAGAGCAAGGGAAAACCCCAAGAACAGCGGGTGCACTGTTGACAACTGGTAAAAAACTAAGGCCGTTGCTGTGTATTTTGGTGAGAAAAGCACGGTGAAATGAGCTATACGAAGGTAGAAGACATGAAAGAAGGCAAGGACTTCGCGTTCAAGTTTGGTAGCTGCCTTTCTTGTATGAATAAGAGCCAGAGGGCCTAGAAATGACTCTATTGTTATGTAATCTTCATGGAGCTTATGTAGAAATCATCTCGTAAGAAAGGAGACATTGTTTCGGTTCAAGATGATAACTTTCCCGGCTAAGAATTGAAGCTGGGTGAGATCGAAAAACTCATGAGTATGAAGCATCGAATTGTTGGAGGCGCTCAGATGTATCACTGTGGTACAGGTAAGCCAACTTTATTACCAGAACTTATATTGCCACAAGACGTTTGTATTTGAAGGCGAGCATTAGCTAGTGTAGGCAGTCGTTCAAGTAGGGAACCTCCAAACTGCGTCCGTCATGCGACGGCAATCGACGCTCAGTGTAAAACCCGCTTATTGCTTTATTTGAGCTAAATGAAAGAACGTTAGATGTGGCGAGTTCCCCGTCTTCGGGAATCCCCCTTCGTGTACTTTATCCGCTGTCGTGGTCATGAATCACTCCAGGTCATAGCCTCATTCTAAAACGAAGAGGAGCAAAAGCAGGTGCAATCATTTAGCTAAATAATCACTGGAGAATTGTAAAAATGTAAAGGAGCTATAATGTACTTAATTTTAATTGATAAAATGTACTGATTTTGCGTGTTTCATGAATAAAGAGTTTGCAATAGCCTAGAGTAGTAGTCATTTTAAAGTCCGGATTGTAATCATACGATGAAATGCACGAGGGTAAACGAAGCACCCGTGGGTCTCTTAAGTGTATGGGTCAGCTCCTTTTGACATGACCAATTTCAAGTTTAACAATCAGCCAGTGCAGCTATTGCAGGTTGTTACAAATATCATTGCCAAGGCCTTACAAGTATATCTTTACCTGTTTCCCAGAATATTCTGTAGACCTGCAAGTACCAGATGTTCAATTATGAATCAACCAACATATCGATTATTCGACCAATTTTCCCATTTATTATCGTTGATATCTATTTTAATCGTCCCCTCGTGAACTTGCAGCACTTATTTAAGTAGTCATAGTGTGATAATGCTATTTATATAGAGAGTATCATGTCCTTAAAAGATCATATTTACCTGTTTGCCACATTACTATATTGTGCTGTTGAGCTGCATCTGCCAAATGATCAATTACTAATCAACCAACATATCGATTATTCGATCAATTTTCCCATTTATTATCGTTGATATCTATTTTAATCGTCCCCTCGTGAACTTGCAGCACTTATTTAAGTAGTCA
>JAAAKL020012473.1:0-13013 GCA_010016065.2 Carybdea cf. marsupialis auct. non (Linnaeus, 1758)
AAGCCTGTTCAACAAGTATGGACTCCCCAGGTCTTCTCTGTGTGAACATGTATATTTCAATAGTTGTCGTACTTTTCAATGCTACAGAATCGGTTGTTAAGTGGAAAAATAAGGTTCTAATTACCAAGATATGAAGATCAATATGTTTCAAATTTAAATTCGGATGGCCATATTTGGCCAATTAAGTTTTACAGTTTTTGTGTACTTGTGATAACTAATTCCATTCTCTCCCAACTGTCAATTATCTCTCTTCAAAAATTTAAGCTGTTGATGGGTAAGAAAAAGGGTTCCAAATTTCATCCTTTCCTTTACCATGGAGGTAATATTACAGAATAGATTTGCAGGCAATGATGTAATAACTACCTTTGTGTATGAGCCTATGGATACTCTAATGCGAGTACGGATTCTCAAAAGTTTCCATGGGACTGGCTATAAGTTATCATAAAGCAAAGACTTGCCTACAATTGCTTTCACTGGTGTGGGACTAGTGTGGTGTGGTGTGGTGTGGTGTGGTGTGGAATTTTAGTGACGAAACTTAAAGAGATGGAAGGGGTCGCATTTGCCAATTATCCTTACGTAGTTATTGAATGTCCCCTATAGTCTTTAAACTACACAAGGTCGTTAGGTATGGAAGAAGTCAGAAAGAAAGCAGTTTGCACCATTCAACTAGCTAACTAGGAAAATGGCAAATATATATAAAACGCATGCTAACAGAATACGATTTACTAATGAGATTCGCTTGTCTCGGTTATTTAAAAAGAGTAATGGCGGGAAACGTAATAATGTAAGCCGAAATGGATCAAGAACATAGGGCTTGGTAAACAATGCCCCAATGAAACACTCAAATTATTTAGTAGCGAATGCACAGTTAGAGATAGGTAATGAAAAATAGCAACAAGAGTTTAAACTCTCTCAAAGGTCAAAGGTCAACGGTTTACAAACATTAATAAATATCTATAGGTAGTAGTTTCGTGATAACATTATGATAAATAGTTCATCTTATAAAAAGTTTAACATTCCATGTTCTCTCTGGGTTAGAAAACGAGCGTCCAGAGGCGGGTTGATGCCTGCCGTAGACGTGCCATTTCAGCTGGGGGCATGGGGCACTGTAAGCTCCTCATTGGATTTAGAGGGCGAATCTACTACGCTATTTTCCCATTTCCACAGTATCAACATAAGCATTCTCGTGACAAAAATGTACACAGTATTTTATTAGATTTTGAATCTTTGGATAAAGATCAAAACAAGTGATTATTTACAAACAAACTTTTGGTTAAATCTTTTATATAACGGACACCCACGCGAACGTAAACAGGACATGCTTCGCCTGGATTCCACTGTCATCGTAATCAAAGAGAACCTTCATTTCTTCTCTGCAGGGAAGTTTCTTTTTGAAAATGCAGACAACTTCTCCCGATAACCTCCTTGGGTATGAGCTTGGCTTTGAACATGACATTGACCATGGAAAATGAAGATCTATTTTTGGTACCATGGTCAAACCTGTTCTAAAACCTGTCCTGTTAACGGTTCTAATAAATAATGTGTTGATCGACCCGTCCAATCAAATCCTAATATTTTGATAATTCGCAAAAGGACATTAAAAAGATCGCTATTTGTAGTGAAATGTGTAATTCGCACAGAAAGACATATAGTTAAATAATCAATTTGTCAGGGCAGACAACTTATGGATCAATCAAGAATGGTTGCAAAATCTAAAAATTATTGTATACAGTAACGAAGAAATCAGATACCAGCACTCTAAAAACAATCAGTGTTATGATTGGCCGATTGGCTAGAGCTTGTTTGGTATCCTTAAGTTTTTCCGCGTATCGGTGCCCATTCTAAATCGGTGCTAAACACTTCAGAAAGAATCCTGCCCTTGCCCATCTACTATACGGACTTGTCCTACATAAAAGTTCGACTTATAAGTTATCCTGTCTGACAAGAATCATCGAAAAGCTTTTCATAATACATGAAAGTTTTGTACCACTAAGAACCCCGTTAAGAAGGTCATCAGCACTCATTAATGCAGCCGCCCAGCGACAAAATTATGTCGACAAGGTGAAATTTCTTTAGGCATACTCTTCGAAAATAACCAAGTTGTGCTTTGTTGCCTTTTCACGAGCTCAATCAGAGAACAAGAGAAAATCAGAGAACAAGGGAAACATTGCGGAGAGCTATAGAGGAAAGGGTGGCAACAAGCAACATAGAACATGCATAAGCAGGCTCAGGCAGCAGCAGACAGGAATGTATGGAGGAGTTCGGTTTAGCGGATTAGTAAGAAAGTAGGTATAAAATACACTAGGGACGCAAAATAAGCAATGTATTGACAATACAGTAGGCTCACTGAAAGGCGTTTCCTCAGCAAAAAGAGACCATCCGTGAAACGATGAAAAGCAGATACCAATACCTTCTGCTAACCAGACAATCACACAGAATGTCCCGGTTCTGTACCTTAACACCACCACCATCATGAGAGTCACGACTACCGTCAGGTTCCACGTCGATTTTCTCTCGCCGTAGTTGCTCTACGTTACACGCAATCAGTAATAATGCTTTACTCAGACCTCAAAAAAGTCGGGAATTTGCATTTGACCTACTAAAAGTGTGAGCAGGTACTGTAACAGTACTTTCAACTGCATGAGCATCAAGTAGTACCAATTGAAACTGAATTGAAAAGTTGGCTGTTGTAAAACGGTTCCCCTTTTAACAAAGACCAAATTATTGACGATAATGAAGAATGCGGAGCAAACTAAAGGCGATTTGATTGCATGTGCCACCTGCCTATGTGCGCTCAGTAACTTCTTTAGAACGTTTTAAACATAGATCTTAACGCTGTCTAAAACTCTCAAATGAGCATTAATGCATAAGGGCCTTATTGGATAGCCCTCCTGTCTCGATAATTAGACATTCGAGAAGAAAAACAGTACGTTATGACTTAGAGGAAAAGAACTCACGTGTACTTACGATTACGTGTAAAGAAAAATACAAAACATATAGCAAAGACCGAAGTCCAAACATTCTCCACGACGCGAATCAGAGCTCACCTTTCTTTTCTGAATTCTAATAATGACATAATATCTTGAGATTCTGAATTCGAAGTCGTGTGAAAGGGATAAATGAAAGGAAGAATCGTATTCGCGTGATAATAAGTTTGCCCCAGATACGTCCCCGCTTGGACTCACCTTATACTATTACTGCCATCGCCTTACGGGACTTGAAATCACAGGAAACCAAACAAAACTTAAAATGTTTCACCGGCATTGATTCCAGATCACTTGCAGTACCAGCCGTTCGTTCACAGTACAGTTATAATGCTTATTTGCTTATATACCTTCATAACCCGTTATTCGGTTCGGAGGCTATTTAAAATAACTCTCCGAGAAGAATGTAAATTCAAGACCTGCGCTTTTAGAAAAAGGAACATGCAATGGAAATTTCAAAGCGTTTGTTTATGTGAAATTACATACAGAAATGCTACATATTTGACCCACGGTCCCGTCCTTATTTCCCTCACTACAGGAGAAAAAGTGCTGGTAAGGATGCGACTTTCCTGTCTGACGGATAAACTGGTGACTTTAATTTTTTCATAGCACAACTTGGGAGGTAATCTAAGATACCTATTGTTAGATATAAGCGATAACGTGATTGCAAGTCAGACCAACAGATCGGCGAAAAACTTCAACATTCTTATGTAAAGAAAACGCAATAAATAAAGATTACTATACCAATCTAGAAACGCATTGTCATTGATTATTGGCCAGGTGAATGCTGGACAAACCTACAGATGTTTACTTAAAAAAAGTAGATAACTTTCTGGTATAGTAGGTAAACTTTCTTCTTTGTGATACTTAAAACTTGAAGGAATTTGTCATCAAACAAGGCTAAAAAGAATATTTCTTGAGTTAATTGTAAAATTGAAGAAGGGGTAAAATGGCATGCAGGAGTCTAGCAAGTAATGGTCCTATACCTTTGCGCGCTGATGGGTTTGGGTTTGTTGATACAAAAGTTCAATCCCCTACTGCGGTAGACTGCGCTCCTCCAAAAGCGACAACGTCACTTTGAAAGAATGACTTTCCTGACCTGCTATATCAAGAGCTGACTTCTGTGTCTCAAAATGGCTGTTATGGACCTTATGTTAAGTGAAGACCATGAGGGTAGGGGCTTATTTTAATGTGTGGATGTGGGCGCTGGTTGAGTATCACGGGTCGTTACGTTTGTCAGGACCAGGTCCTACTAAGGGCGTTGTTCCTATGTTCCGACTCTTCTCTTTGTTTTTTCATTTAAGAAAATTAAAAACGACCTTTTCCTTCTGTTGATTTTCATAGTTTCTCCCTAAGGGTAATTTACAATGGACTTCCGAGACCCCAAGAGATTGGGTTGAAAAAGAGGAGCAAAGCTGGACACTAAATAGTGCAACAGTAAAGTCGACAATCCGGGTAGTCGATCCCGAATTCTCACCACCACCAGCAACCCAAGTTTTGTTTCGCTGTTAGCTTCATCAGTGCCATTTCGTTCATATAAGTACTCAGGCAGACACACAAGCAGTCATGAACTACCTAGTATAGAACTCATTAAACATGAAGTGCTAGAGGCTTGTTAAAATAAACCAATGATAAGAGAAGTTGATTTCTTGAGAAAAAGTTAATCAAGTAGGTCGCAAGAAATGCATGCAAGGAAATCTGTACGGGACGGACGCATAGCGAATTTGAAGAAAAAATGGTTGTCTATGATCTCTAGTATTTCAAAAAGAATGTACTTCAACCAGAGAAAAGCACCAGGAAGACTACTAAGTGCAAAGACGAAAAAGGTACTTTCTCTCCACTTAATTCTATTTAAGCTTTCCAAACTATACGCCAATGAATTCCTTTGAGGATAGGTGCACCTCGTGCAGATCGGCCTTTGATTCTACGTATTGAAGGGATACATCCTTTATAAAAAAGGGTACTTTGTTCTACATCTATTTCCAAACGAGGAATTGTTGGGCTATGAGGTTGGACCTCTTTCCCAGTAGGAGTTGAAAATTCTCTCCGACAATTACTATCTGCAAGCCGGTGAGAAATCTCCCTGATGAATTCAATTCGCTTACATATACTTGCGTCTACTTTCATAACATTTCCATCGGTTGGATGCTTTGGATTCTTTGGCATATAGCCACTCCGCAGCGCGACTTGACCATAGCTGACTTTTAAATCTTTAACCTAAAACTTATGTTATAAATCCACTGGCTACTCACTCCAGGGCACTGCGGTGACACAGGGTACAAGAAACTAAAACTTCTCCTACATCTGTTTGAGGGGAGGGGTACCTCATGCAGAAGGGCAATGAATTCTGTACATTGAAAGGTTGAATCCTCTACAGAAAAGGGCATCTACTTCCATATCAGCATCAAACAAACAGCATCAGGTATTTTAGGAAAGGCTTGATATATAATTAATAAAAAGGAGCACTTCATGCCAAACCAAACTGGCATAGGTCTACTTCATTTCCTGTCTGCGAAAAGGGGCATATTAAACTGCGGAAAACACTTATACCTGGTTCAGCGAATGAGCACTTCATACAGGTATGGAAAGGGCAATACTTCCACATCTCCATATAACCACAATTATCTTCTGTGGATTAAAAGGCAAATTACTATTCCATTTAGGAGAAGGGACCTTTTAAACAACAAGACGTGAACTGTTGCTTTGCACCTCAGAACAGAGGCATTAAGGTAAAGTCAGTGGATCAACACCCAAAGACATTGCCATGAGGAATTCTGGAAAATTTCTTAACTACTAATACTTTTTTCCACTTGAAGAAAACGATAGATTCTATAATCAACAGCAGCCTTCTATCCGATGGCATTCCAAGGCAATAACTTCATAAACGTGTTCATCCACATCGGCAGGATAGGGGTCGGGATTGATTAAGCAGCTTATACAAACATCCCGGAGTAGCAGTAGCAACACATTTGGGCGTCGCTAATTAAAAAATCTCTGATAGCATTAGTTTCAAATTCCGTCCCTACCCTACTCCTAAACGTAACAAGACAGGGTCAAGTCGTACCTCTGCTCCTAGACTAATGAGACCAACAACTGCGCCGTAGACGGATTCAACCGAACGTGTCGTATCAAGACAGCAATCTTGAAAGGCCTTGAGCAGCTGATGGGGAAGATGCTGCATCGTAGCCATATGCCGTCTAAAAATACAAAGACATACTCATTAGTATCACGTAAAATCATTATTAAACTACGTTAACATTATATTCATAAAGAAATACATAAAGGGCCACATATGCGAAATTAATTTTCAATGCATAAAAATAAAAAAGAGAAACTAACTCTAGAAACATATTGATACAATGTCAGATGCCTTCCAACGAAGACGGTTAACAAGAATACTTGGTATCGCCAGGAAAGATTAGGCAGTGAAGACATTTTAAAACAAGAATTACACCTCACACCGTCGTCGAAAGTAAACGATTGCCGATGACAGGCCACATACGTGGTGGCATGCCTAACGAGCTCTCCGCAAAACCTGCTTTACTTAACTATAGAATCGAGAACATCATGGTTGTTTTCATGTTGAAGCTTACTTCTTCATGACTATTTTACTTCTTCATGACTTCTTCATGTCTCCAGAAAAAAATTTCACATATACGTATAAATGAAAATACGTGGAGTCAAATTAATAGATACAAATTTTACGGTTGCTATGAGTTTTATCTGAGTTGGAAAAACCCGAACTTCCAACTCCAAAACTCACTGAGTGGTAGCAAAGCGAGGCCAAAGCCACAAAAAGGGTGTGAGATTCTGGCCAATCATTCCAAAATAAAAGACAAATAAATATCGTTACCTGCATATGGTAGCCACAATAGATGCTGCAATCTTCTTAAAATGCCAATGGCGAATATCTAGGCTGCCTTCCATAATTACAAATAGTAATAGTTTCACTAATTGCAGTACCTGAAATGAAATTGATCATAAGAATAATTCACCTATTCTTGGGCAGCAAACAAAAGTAATTTAAAATCTTCTCGCAAGACAATAAGAACGTGACTTGAGGCAACAAGGGATAATATGCAACATGAAAGTTTCACTTGGGTGGATCTCCTGTAAGTATTTGGCTCATTATCTTTCATATTTCCTCTATCGCCAATGTTAGCAAAAATAGAGAGTGGGCAACTGAGCAACAATAGAAATACCAGGAAGGCATGCGAACAGACGCACAAATACGTCCATCGTGTTGTACGCAGGTTTCTATTTCATCGCACCATAAAATCAGCAAATAGTAAGTGCCTATTTAGCTGACCATAATATAACTCAAGAAAGCATCGTTACAACTATTTCTACTGAAAATAGCCCACCTCTTGTTATTTCGCTGCTTAGGAGCGACTTTTAAGTTCGACAAGAGGATTTTTGCGTTTGGAAAAAGCCTGATGGCTTGGCATGGCAGCTTATGCTACTATTGTCAAAATGTCACCATAAACATCTGCAGGAAGTATATTACGCGGCGGACCATTTTCTTAGATGCCTATGCTTTTCATCTGAGTTATCGTTTGTTTCAACCCCCCCCCCCCCCTCTCCCTCGCGCTTCTGCCGCTATGTCTGTCTCTCTAATCTCTAATTTGCATTTCAACGAAACAACGATATTAGAAAAGCTCTCACACTGACATACGTTTAGACGCTTTCGAAAGCTAATAATTATCAAACCTACAGACGAGGTCGAATTTGTAAAACAGTGTAGCCATGACCTAGGCTGGAGTTTGAGCTGTCACTGCTTAAGGTACAAGTTGTTAACGGAAAGAGATCGTATCTGCGGATCCTAAGTAAAAGCTGATAATCCAGTTGAAAAATTGCGATTAGTTACAAATCCGGTTTTCTTAGCGCATTTACATTGCTTTAATCACTTAGAAGAAGATTCCCTAGATAGTGGGATTTTGAGGGTAAGTAAAACAGAAGAAATATTTTAGGGTTTTTCCTAATGTATCCCTGATCAGATGTGGGGTTATCCTATATCTCCTTCGTGTGGATTAGGTTAGTCACACGAAAGTGACAAGGAATATTTGTTAAAGCTCCCTGGTGCAAGTCTGTAAGGTAAAAGGGTTTTAGTCGCTTCCTAGAGCATTTGCTCTCCGTTGTTGTCGTTGTTGTTGTTTTATCTTTCTCTTTATAGTGTGTTGTGTATTTTCTACCTCATTTCCGATGCTCTTCTCCGCTGCTTCAGTAATAGTATGTTCACACGTCCTTCCCTTCTGTAGATTCGTCACTCGAGAAAACGCAGTATCTGTATGTGTGTTACCGGCCCCGAAATGGTAACTTTTTCAGAATTTGTCGTACTCTACCTCAATTCCTCCCCTTGAAAGGATCTGACACGAAAAGAAGGTTCGTTAAACATCCAAGTTGTGGCCTCTTATAGAGCTTTGTGCGATTAACAACCTATTTTATGGATCGACTTTTTTTGAACCATGCATACTGGTATGTTTGAGAACGGGTAGGAAACTCAAATAAAACGCAAAGATATTCCTCGGCTGCCGTACCTGTTGAGAAAAAACGAACGTGATAGTTCTTGTATAGCAAATATCTGTCATTAATAAATCACCTAACGCCTGCTGAGAGGTTGTTAATAACCATCACTTATGTCAACGATTACGCGGCAGAATTAAGCAGCGAATTCCATCACCCGTCAGTATGCCCATTCATTAACAGATCAAAAGACTCACCAAATCGCAACAGGTTAACAGTGAGTTAGCCATCAGGAAACATTGCATGAAACACTGTCACATTCCGATGACCTCTATGACAACGTATTTAGGATATATATTTTTATTTCACATTAAGAAGAACAAAATGGAACGCCCTACGTGCAAAAAAACTTGGCATAAAACTACGAGCGACTGGCAATAAAACAATCGTCAAAACAATGTACAATTCGATCTTTTCATTCTGTATCTTACGATGGGTATTTTGAACTTAGAAAAACGCTCACAAGAAGAACACAAGGCTTCCTTTCCCCAGTTAATAACACTTTATGTAGTCCTTATCAGCTCTTGGTGATTCTTCTTTTTCACTGCAAGGAAACTTTTAGCACCATGTTGCTGTCGATAATGAATCAAGCAGAAGTCAAAGAAATGGATGATTTCTTGATGTGTGCAACATTGTGAACACCCGACATAGTAAATCTTACAGTACTCTCTACGATTACAGATACAGAAGCCCGAACTTACGTAGGGGTTCAAGAACAGAGAATTATTCTCCACTAGAGCCTTTATTACGCAGAGGGTCTCATCTGCTATCAAATGCAATTCATGATTTCCATTGGCCGCTTTAACCTGTCAAGAGAATCGTCAGTAAATTAAAAGAAAGATACGATTGCTGAAACAGTTGTAAACTAGCTTAGCCGTTGAATATGTGTAAAAAATAGACATTGAATCAGTTTCATACTGCGAACCTAGTCAAACAACAACGCTATATCAGTCATCTAAGAGTTGTGAACGTCGATGACACAACCGATTGTGGCATAATAATGTTTTTTAACCAATGAATTACTGGGGGGTTCAATGTCTTCATAGATATATTTAACAGATACATAGTTTCTGATTAGCAGTGGCAGATGCATATTGTGAAATAGGTCAGTAACAAACGTAAGGAAAACAAACATGACCTATTTGAAATAATAATACGGAGAGAAACAAAACCTAGGACCTTGAGACAGAAGAATTGACAATAACATAGCCTCAGTGAATATTCAAATTCTCTAAAACGTAGAACACATCTCGAGTGAAATAAATAGCGTGCTTCTTAACTGTATTTTCTGTGAACAGGCATAGAATTGCGGAAAGTGAGAACATTGTCACTATGTACTCCATAACGCACATTCGTCCCTTTTCACAACATCGCTTGCTTGCTTGCTTAATTTCTCTAACAACTTCCTTCTTCAAGTGCATACTGGCCCCTTTCCCAATCTTTAAAATACACAGTGAAGCGGTTAAATCTGCGTCTTGGGTGCGAGGAAACTCAGGTTACATTACCGTCATCACCATATGCAACCAAATTTATCAACAGAATATGCACTCAATGATTTCTAGTATCTCCCTGAATTCTTCCATATGGCAATAGCACATATGAAGCGTTCATCGAAAAAGCAAAAAAATTAGGTTGGCGGTGATAAGAAATTCGGGATCGACCTCCCGGATTGTCGAACTAACTTTTGGACAATTTAGTGCCCTTGTAAAGTCTGCGTATTCAACGGGAGTTCTCAGGTCCATTCTTAATGAGAGAGGTCTCGGGATCGATCCCTTTCAGCACCATATGCATTCAAGTTTGCTGGCAGACTATGTATTCCGTGGTTGCAATTGTCAGCTTTAATGCGCTCGTGGGTCAAGGGTTCGAATCCCGTTGGTGACATACTTTTCTATTTCTCTAGTATCTATTTAAACACATTTAAAACCCTTTCAAAAAAACCCCCCAAAACCACAAAAACAATAAAGCCCAAACTTTTGGAACCTTCAATCGGCTGAGGACAGCATGATGACGCACGTCCCCAATGCATTGATCACGGGTTCGAATCCCGTTGGTGACATACTTTTCTACTTCTCTTGTATCTATTCAAAGATATCCTTCCATTACTACAAATTATGAAAATAACCTGCTAGTAAAGTGCAATTCATATCACAATATGGCCACACATTTAACTTTGATGTGATCTTTCCGGTACAATGTTTACAAACACTATGTCTCTGGAGACATGTCACATACAATAGACACTAAGCGCCCTATAATCTGGAATTAAACACTGACAGTAGCGGCTAATGAAAAGTCGCATACCTTTACCGCCAAGAATGATACCAAATTTGGTAAGACTACTTGCAGTTGAGGTAATTCACGCAAACTTTGCAAAGCTCTCTACAACAACAAAAAAGGAAAACTAAAATCTACAATTTACTAAATTGTATCACAAATCAAAAAGCGGGAAGAAAATGTTAAGGCACGTAAAGAACAATGTTAAATGTAAACATTTTAAGCAGACGCAAAAAGGACACATAACAGAAATTATTGAGTTATAGGCACGACATTTAAGGCAAAAGGTCATGGAGTGTAAACATAGCTGTAACACCCTGCAAAGCTGCAAAAGAAATGTTGTAGAAAGGAACGCATTTCACAGAGAGCAAAGCCGATGGTTATAATGCATATTATCGACTGGATATTATAGACTGGAAATTAAAGACTGGATAGTATAGAATGATTAATATAGACAGGATATTATAGACTGGAAAGGACAGACTGAAAATTACAGACTGGACTGTACAGAACTTCTGTGTTGGTTACTCTCTCAGTCAAATATCAGTATATATCACTTCATCTATCATTAAGCGTCTCCAGTCATAAGAACATCAGTAATGTATAAACACCCCACCCAATTACCACTGCATGAAGTTACAGTCAAGTCTAAAGAATGACAAACATTGTGATGCTAGAGATCCCTTTTATAGAATACAAGGGTAAAGAGATTAGATCCACTGCAAGCAGGGGAGGCAGATAGGTCTGAGGTACAAAACTGCTTTCTACTACTACCGCATTTCAGAGAATTACTTTACAACAAACCGATGGGCAAAAACCATTCTTTATTTGTATCAATGCTAATGGAAAGTACAAAAACTTTTACCTGTTGTGCAGACTTATATTTACCAAAAATCGCTGCAACAAGTGTTTCCAAATATTGTAGATACGGCTGTAAAATAATTATGTAAGTGTATCTTGTTAGTTCAAGAAAGGCAAGATTTAGGGGAGGTATCAAGACATACAGCTGAAGACTTTCATCATCATGACATATTAAGTTTGTAATTAGGATAACAGTGCCTTAAGCACTTCCATATTTTTGGACTTGCATCAAGACATTTCCTTGAATTAGTTTGGAAGAGAGATTACTTATTTTAGATAAATACTTTATTTATAAATACTGTTTATATTGAATAATATGCAGTCATTGATATAAACATACTTGAAAATGGAAGCATAGAATTGTGCAGATTTTTGTCAGTATGAGAATGCTAACTTACACAAGTATGCTACTGTCCTGAGACTGATAGAAGTGTGCTATTTGAAGTAAACTGCATGATATATAACCACTGGAATAAGCTGAGTATTGGGATAAACATGGTGTAACATCCAATTGACAAACTTTAACCATCAACTTGTGCTGGCGAGCTCTTTGGTTACCCTGGTGGTGGTTCTGGGGCACATGTTGAACAGATTTTTCTTTGTGCTGCCAAGGAACAAATGAAGATTTCCAGGAATTGTGCCTCAAAGTAAACGGGAAGGTAGTTTTGAAAATTGCAACAGCTTATGGTTTCAGGAACATTAAAAAAATAGTGTAGAACCTTGTGCAACCAGAACAGTAGGGACAAGGATACTTTGAGTAATATCAATATCTAGTTATAGAGTTTTTCAGTATCTGAGGGTAGAAATTTAATCAATCTTTATCAACAAGACTGTGTGCACTGTGTGAAAGCTGATTGTGGAACTTCCCTCACTTTATAGGTTGACAAATCACTGGAGTGAATACCACTGTCTACAAATTTAGTGGTCATAGACTTAAATCAAGTACTTTTTCACATTCTCCAATTCTCATGATATGAAAGGTATAGACATTAAACTTTAATCTGGAAAATCTTAGTTTGAAGATTTTCTGTTCAATGCTCATGTAGATCACACAGTGGCCTTCAAGATATCTTAAAGCACAAACGTCTGAGGTATCGCCAAAAGACGTGGCAAAAAACCTCCTATTGTTAAGGGCCATAGCAACCATGAGGGTCAGGGGGCATGTACCCCAACTTTTTGTAAAAGTTTTGTCCCCTGTGAATCCACCTAATATATTTTGTTCATTTAGACAATGGTGACAAAATTAAAACTAGCTCTATAAAAAGATAGTCTGTCCACATCTGTATATATATGTAGTTTGCGAACTAGTAGGTTCCTTTATGTTGTCAAAATTGTGTAAGATTTTTGAGAAACATTCTATTGGCCTGTACC
>JAAAKL020012474.1:0-13012 GCA_010016065.2 Carybdea cf. marsupialis auct. non (Linnaeus, 1758)
CTGTGACGATTAAAGTTAAAGACTAATCATGAGAATAACGATGCAGTGGTGTTGAAATTATACAAAATGACTGTTTCAACATAGGCCGAGTTCTCTTCGTGAGAGGTTAAGAGTATGTTGGCAACTTCCGTTCAACAAGCGTAACTCAACCATCTCACATATAGTTTTGGGTGCTGAGTCATCTAATTTGTTTTCAGTAAATGCTGGAGGTCCATAAGGTTCTGTTTTGGCCCCACACTTTTTCTCATTTTTATTAATTATCCATCAGATTCTGTGCTGTGTCAGCTTCTAATTTATGCTTATAATAACACGTTATATTCTAGTTATAGTAGAGCATCACAAGTTCCATCCCAGGAAAGAATGGCTGAAGAACTTAAGTCTGAGGTGGCAATTGACTTTCAGTGCTAGAAAGACTCAGTTGGCATCTTTTGACAGAACCCAGAGGAGCTGTGTTTCTTGAAGCTCCTTGTCATTTCTATTTCTTCAAGGCTACAATGGCTAACCTAAGTCAGCCTTAAAGAAGGCGGGGACTCTTTTTCAGTCTATGAGCTTTGTATCATCAGACTTTGTATTATATCATTATAACGTAATGATCTGGTCATGCATGGAGTATTGTTGTCATCTATGGGCTGGTGCAGCAAAGTGTTATCTCAACATATTTGACTGGCTTCAAAAACCAATCTCTCCTGCAGTTGGCCCTGAACTGGCCAGCACACTTCAACCTCAGCCAACCTAAGCCAACCACAGCAACTTCTGTTTCATTGTAGAGGTGTTGCATCTTTACGTCTTTTCTGTAGGTACTCTCGTAAGTGTTCATCTGAGTTGGCTGCGATTTTTCCTCTTCCCCTCATCAGGTCAAGATTCACTCGGTATGTTGAAGCTTTACATGACTTTTTTGTTTTGCATTTCTAAAACAAACGGAAACTTCTACGCTGATGGTAGGTCTTTAGGACTGCCAAACTATGTGACTCTCTGCCTTAAATACTCGTTCCTCCTATGTATAATCTTGAGACTTTTCAATCTGATTGTAAATCTGATGTCTATCACGATCCTCTTGAAAATCATGTTTTTTGTAGTTCTGTTTTTCTGTTTACTTTTTATTTCTGCTTCTTTCAAAGTAACTCAATACCTTGAGGTTGTAACCCATCATTATTTTGAGTCAAGAATAAAAATAAAAAGGCAATAAAATTTGGAAATGTTCATATATTGCCACAGGTATACACTATGCCAATGCAAGTCAATCTCCATTTCTTATTAGTTGATGATAGTTGAAATGATAGCAAGTAGTTAAAGCAAACATAAGCTGGCTGTTTGTATAAAGCTCTCAGAAAACTTCACCATGCATGCAGAAGACAATGTAGTGTTTGCCCATTGTGACACTCTCTTTGGGCATGCTGCTTAATGGATCCATTAGTGTGATTTCAGCTTTAATAGAGTTCTACATGTTTAACCATCAGTCAAAAGAATTTTACCAAATGACTTCCTTCTTTGGTTTACTGCTTGTGGTCAGGTTTCTACTGCCAAGGAAGATTTTATGTGCAGTTTGAAACTGGCACAATTACAGGTAACCTGTTGGTTTATTCAAGGAATTTAACGTGATATTTTGCTTTGCTTTTAAAGGTACTATTTTGTTGCAGCTCTTCTCAACCTTGTTGATTCAACCTACTAGTGCAATATTGTAAACAGCTTTCACATTGAAAAAGGTGACAAACTAGACTGGGGAGCTGTTTAATAAATGCAGCTTATATGTGTGTCTCTTTTATCATAGACCAGATGGCAGTCCTTCCATGATCAACTTACATGGTCTCCAGAATTGTGTAGAGTTAAATTTTGATACCCCCAATTGGAGTGTTGGAAACTAATGTGGTGACTAGAGAAATATAAATCATGTTAACAACAGGGGTTATCAACAGGGATCACCTAGCTCAGGTTGCATGTGGTTCTAAACTATGTATACAAAATATTTTACGTTTAGAAAGTGTTAGCCTAATATTGTCAATATCAGTGCAGTACTTAGCAAACTCATTGTCTGTTTTCAGGAAGGATAGAAAGTGTCATGTTGGAAAGAATCTCTTCTGGATTCTTAACATTCTTTAAAATTTATGTATCAGACTCGAGTTATGGGAACACTTATTTTGGTTGATCAATTCCATGATTAGCTAAAACGTTTTATATATGGTATACCTAGCAGCCATGTGTTTCTATTTATGGGTGACTGAAATGTGCATGTAGGGAGACATAAGCATTAAAGTCATCAAACAACAATAATGGAAGTGCAAGTGAAGACTAAGCTCTTCAATTTTGTACAATAAAGAATGTACTACACAAAAGGACTGTAAGATGACAAGCAGGCAATGTGAGTCCCATTGTTATCCCCAGATAGAAAGCTAGCCCCCAATAGACTGTAGAGATATCTCTATCTGTCCATAGGTTTTTCTTCAGTGCATATAAAGCTGATGCCAGTGTGCATGCAATACCTCAGTAGATATACCGTAGCACCAGACCACTCACTGGTGAAACAGTAAATTGAATTGAACAAAATCAGTAAAAATACCTGTCAATATATCTAAATGTCAATGATAACTTTGCAAGAGAGCTCCAGATAAGAATTCATCAAAGGACTACTTCTGCTTCAAGTTTTAAGGTACTGTATAAACAATTTATAGAACATACCATATCAGTGCCATTCTGAGGAAATAGTTGGCATTTGGAAATGCAAAAAGTGGACAAAGATGCCTGAGGTGATAATAAAAGCATGTGGAAGAGGAGACAACTAGCCTAGAATACTTGCAATAACTGACATCAAGTACTGTAAAGATTGAATACTAAACAAACTTCTTAAAGGTAAAGTGAAATGGTTCAAAAGAGATGCCCATTGAGGAACAGAGATATTAAGAATGCTTATCCATTGTGATGGCCGTATCCTGTTAGAAAGGTCAAAGAGCTTTAATGTAAAGAGATTATCAACACTTAAAAGATGGCAATAAAGTAAAAACACACTGACTTAAGCCACTTTTGACATTATGAGAAATGCACTTTGAAAAGCAACAGAACATTATTCCTATGTGATACTTCTGCATTGGAGTCCCAATCAGTGCATCATGAAGTTTGAAAAGAATAAAAGAATGAGGAACTGACAAAGTAGTTTACGAAGTTTTAGAGCTTTTGGAGACCTTTGATCAATATTCTTTTAATATTCATACAAGAATACAAAAGAAAGTATACATGCTTATGGACAGCATTCTAACAGAAGAGTTCAAACTGAGAGTCAACAGACAAGATTGTACCTTGTCTCCAGCATTATTCATTTTATTTTTTGAATTTGTTACAGATGAACTATCCATGAGCTATGCAAAGGATTGTTCCCATAGCAACTTCTTTCTTACTATCCCATAAACACCCTGAAAATGTTCATTGCATTGCATTTTCAACTGCTGCTTTTCCAAGTCTGTGGAAAACTTGGGGTGCCAAGACACCTCCTTATTGCTATTACAACCAGACCATACTGTGACCCAAGTGCACCTATTTTAACACATAACTAATGAAGAAATGTGAAGTTTTTGAGCCGTCTGTTTTTGAAAGTTGACTAAGGTAAGGTGCTAGGTAAGATGGCCTTTCAAAGATGAATTCCCTAGAAAGGGAGAGATAGGGAAGACTCTAGTGTACTCATTTCTACACTAAAATGATATCCATTGAGTCAGAAAGAAGCATTAAAAGAGTTTATGAGTAAGAAATACGAAAGGTTTCCACAGGGATAAAGTGACGAAGTAAAGTATGCCATGTCAAGCCAACTCTTACATACATTAAACGCTACTAATTCGGGTTTGTTGAGGAAAAGCATGCAGCTCAAATTTAACGGGAAATAGAAAATTTTAATGTGATACCGACGCCAGTGGTGGCTCGTAGGGAATGTTCATGTGTGCCCTAAGCAATTTCCTTATTTGATTCTCGGGTTTTTTATCTTTAATTTTATCCTCTTCCTTTTCTGACGCCCCTCCCCTTCTCTGCCGTATTTTCACGGCATTCGGATTACACGCATGTTGTCTCCTTGATCATTGGAACCTCTCCCTTTTTGCCGTTTGTAATCATTCAATGCATTGTTTATATAGTGCGTATTTGTATGGTATTTATAGTCTGTTGCTCGTAGTAAGGAACCGTAATATAATTTGAGCAGGGAAGACAAATTCAGCAGAATGTTATTAAAACAAAAGCTTTTATTGGTTGCAGAATATCTTGGATACATCTGAACAACAAATGCCAATTTTCAAACTGCACTGAAGTCTCGAATGCTAATAAGAGAAATACCAGAACCATTAAGACTAGGAAGAAAGTCACGTGTTATTGCTGTTTTGATTGACAGTCTAGCGTTTGGAGTGCATTAATTTTTGCACACTTTTGTTGCCCAATCCTTTGCAAACAGTTACACTTTCAATTCAACCGCTACCTGCCCCCTTCAATTATAAGTGAGGAAACTCTGGTAAAAAATCTACGTATGGTAACAAAGTTGGCGTTGGGTAGTGGTGCAATAAACGGATTGATCTCAACTTTTGTTAAACGAGTGTCATTTTAGTAAAAGTATAATTTACTGCTGAATAGCTAGCGTTGTTCAATTGAATTATTTCAACCCGTTGATGAAATCTGTGTGGTTTCATCGCCGTTATAGTATACGTTTGTTTCGACCTCGGTAAGAGACTTGCCATCTAATGCTATTTTCATATTTGTATCGTTATATGTTTTATTGCGAAAATGTATTCCTGGCAAATCAAGGGCGAGGGGTATTGGAATAGCAGGAAAAGTTCAAAATCTTTCAGAAGTACATAAATCGCGCTGTGCTCTTTTCAATACGAACCAGTACGGAAGGCTTCAGTATTTGCACGCGAGAAGTAAAGAGCGTGGCTGATTGTATATTATCATCTCTTTTAGTGAGAAGTATTATCCCTCGACTTCTGCATCTATGTCATACTTGCACAAGGCTGGTAACCTGGCAGTAAGCGAGGATAGGCATTGTCTTGCGCCATTTTATGTGGCGATAAGCTCAAAATTTTTATTTTGTCAATTATCATTAACATGTCAACCATTAGCCCGGGTGGATGTCGTATGAGGAGTGTCTGTTTGGCCTCCGTTGATCCCGGACCTGGCTTGCTTACTTAAATATGTTCATGCGGGTAGGCTCTACTGCCAGCTAAAGGTAGTAAATGTTTCGGCATTTTCAATGTGCATACTACGCATTGAAGTAACGATGTGTTTAAAGGCATTTGACTTTCGAAACTGGAAGCATCTATCCGTTTGTACTGTTAGGTTTTCATCTTTTGTTTACGTTTTTCTAATGTACATGTTGCTGTTTGTACTTGGCTTTATTAGTGGGCAGCGGTATTGACCTAGAAGAAGGACCGATAAAGAAGGGGCAGGATTTCATGTTGATGTCGCTAATAGGTCAAAATCCCCTATTATTGTTGTTTGTTTCATTTTCTAGTTAGACGAAATGTGAAGTCACGACACTTACAGATGTTGACTTAGCACCGGCATCACCTTTGCGGAGTTTCCATAAAACGGGACGCTCTTGCATGTTTACAGCGTTTCAAAGCCCTAAGTACCCTATTAGTTTTGTTGTTCCTTCAGTCAACTAAGATAATTACAATAGTCACTTCTCCAACAGGGGTATACTAGGTGCCGGTAGGCCTAATGAAGTGCTGCAGCTGCATAAACAATGATTTGCTGTTACTTCATTAGTGAACAACTTTTTAACAATCAGCGATTTGCGACGTAAACGAAGAATCACAGAGTTTATTTTGTTTGAAGAGATACTAGTAAAAAGTGAAAATGTCACCACCGGGATTCGAGCCCGGGATCCAAGCATTCGCAGCGTGCTGCTCTGCCAACTGAGTTATGGTGACTGAGTTTATTTAGTGTCATCGAGAAGAAGGGACGTGAAAATATCAAGTTTAAGTAAATAGTAGATAGAAGTGAAAATGTCACCACCGAAATTGGTCCGGGATTCCTGAAGAAGCAGCGACCCATTCTATAATTGACCCGCACATTTATCTGTAGATCGTAGATATGCAAACCATTGTGACTTTTTAATTACGGTATTGATAGTACTCGTTCCAGGGAGGATTGGGTCTGACCTATAACAAGCATGTAATGACGTAACCATTTTTTGACCTACCTAACATGATAATATCACCTTACACTGTCCTCCCCCCTCTAAATACACACCCACATCTGGCATATTTCTATCCCAGAAGTTCCAGCTAGCTGCAGCTGCCGACATGACGAATATACCAGTGCAATTGTCTTGTCATAGGCTATCTTCTCAAAAAAAGGCTTTGTTTTCTTAGCATACAAAAACTGAACCTGCGGCTCGCCCAAGTTTCCAAGTCTGTTCAGTTGCAAAGCTGACTACGTGCGAGTGCCAATACGGTCGGCCACCGCCGGTCTTCTCTTGTCACGTTTCAGTCGTTTTAGTGCTAGGCTATAGTAACGGGGAGACTGAGTGTACAAAAGTAACCTGGAAAGGTTAAAAAGTAATTTGAACGATTAAGAACACGGATACCTTCTGTAAACTCTTATATCACTTTTTCAGGTTTTAATCTTGTGAGGAATAATGTCAATCGATGTTTTCACGAAGTGTCCAAATGTTCAATATTTTCCATAAAAGCACATTAAGAGTTCTTATAACTAAGACACCCTACACTGGCGGTTCTCAAACCTTTTATCTTGTCGAGCGCTAGAAATCGAAGGAATCCTTTACGGACTGGGACCTTGAAAATAGCAACAATCATCTCTTATTTTTGCAAAACAATGTTTAACCAACAGCTTTCTATGATACTTTCGTAGCAGCGTTATTTTCGGTAAATCAAATTACAGAAAAGGTTACTCAACTCAATTCAAAATTAGTAATTTGCCCCTACTTCAATGACGAAATAAGGGACAAACTTGGCTGCAAAGAAGTTACAGAGAAACGTTGTGCTGCATTGTCATCCATTCGATTTCTCTGCTTATTTTTAATACGAGGTAGAGATGAGAAACTGGCATCTCACAAATACGTACTCAAACGTTTCCTCAACTGCTTGGTTGGTTTGTAACTAAGAGATGGATATTCGTATACAAGTTATTTCTAGCACTGAGGTAAGGAATACATTTTATGTTTATGTAACAGAGATGTACCTCAAGACAGCGTTTATATTTCGTTTATAACACATGAATGCAAATTTAATTTTGTTAAAGAATGGGCATTACCGTCGGTTGTGCGAATGAGAACAACATTTTGTTACGGACCGGTAAAAAATATCATCGCCGACCTGTATAAAAATCCTCGCTTATTTCAGTCTTTGTTTCAAATACTATAAGATGTTACGAAGACTTTTGTATCGAAGAATGCAACAGTTACCAAATTGAACTTTAAAATGCATTTAAAAACCATCCTTTACTTGCTAAAGCAAGTATAGTCGGTCCTAAAGTAATAAAAATTCAAGAATCATATTACAAAGTGGCACTATCTATTAGTGATTCATCAGTTCTACAAAGGCCTGCCGTTAGCAGGTGTGATGACCCGCTGTTATCTCTTGTAAAGTTTGTCAGTTCGCTCAATCATCGACCATATCTTGCTGCTGTAGATCAACATTTACTTTCTATGGGGAACAGATGGCAGAGTTAAGCTCCTCTTAATCAAGGTTTCTTCCGCGTGCCTCTAAAAACCGTAGCAGCTGTTCCATGCACATTAGAGTAGATACGTAGCCTTGGACAGGCTGACGTGAGCAGAGGATTGGGTACAGGGTTTGATCAAGATCTTGCAAATGTTGCAAGTTTTTATAGACCTTTTATTTTGTACCAGTCTCCTTTGGCTAAGCTATGCTATTGTTGACTGTCTGTGGGCTTTGCAACATGAATTCAAAAGTGGATCGAAACTGGGATCAGTGTATTCCCGAAACTTGGCGCGCTGCCATTCTTTCTACGATTTAATGGAGTTGGTTAAGTTTACAGAGATCAGATGGTTAATGCCAAACCGAGAACGAATGCAAACAATGCAGAGAGGCAGTTATTGTATACGTGCATTTCCTATTGGCCGTTCATGCCATTTATATTCCGTGTTTCGTAGAAATTTTAATATTACTTAATATTATATGTATATAATTTATAATATTTATGATACTAGAATTCTGAAATCAATGTACCATGCCTATACAAAATATCATAGTTAAACCAAACGGAACACCTACGTGGGCTGAAATGTTGGTCACCTGCTGGTAGCGCAATTATGTACATAAAGTGTTGTAAAATGATACCGTAATTCAAATTGAGGTATGCCCTTTGCCAGTCCGCTGCTGGCCAAGCAAGAGAAAAAGTGTGCCCATGATAGTCCTGCAAACCACCTGCATTAAATTCTGTTTACGCAGTCCTCCTGCTTCGTTTAACCAAGTCACGTTCCTTGAGAAGTTTGATTTGTCAACTTCTACTGTTTCAAAACCGACATGCCAATTAACGTACGGGATAAGCAGTATTATCAATAAAATTTGGAGAACAATTTTAAAATTTTGACATGGTATAAATTTACGCTTGTTTTTGACGTAGAAGTTTCTTAGTTGCTAGCCCAACGTAAGGCCTTCTTATGAGTTGTACTTCTTCGCTCATACTTCCTTACTAAGGTGTAGCTTGCTCTACTGGTGCGTACCTCTTCTCTTGACGTATTCTCGGTTAGTCTCTTTTTATGAGCCCCCCTTGCTTTCAGCATATGTGACCATGCTGCTTATTCATTTTCCACTCGTTGTCGGTAAATGGCATTACTCGATTTTGGGAAAATCATTGCTGCTGATCAACATGATGTCATGTTACCTTCATTTTTTCCTTTTTCGTTTGTTATTGTAGGGGGAAAATGCATGAGGAAATGGAAAGATATACGAGATTCTTATGTGAAAAGTAGGCGCCGTACAGTGATGGGAATGAAAAATGGTAAAGAAGTTAGGGAATACAAATACAGCAAAGATTTAGAATTTCTTCTTCCACATATTAGGACACGAGAGTAAGTATGATAGTGATTTTCTAAATAGATGTGATGTGATCAACTCTAAATTCTCCTATTTGCAGCACTTTATTCTCATTTCCCAGCAATTCCGTAGGTTCTTTCCCTTTTTCGTATAGTCTTTTTGCTTCTGCTTTTTGCTTCTGCTAATTTGTTTTCTTCGTTGTCTCCCTTCATTAATTTCTTTTGCGTATTTCCTCCTCTTCCCTGTATATAATAACAGCATCCAATCCTGTTTAATATTGTTGAAGGATTACGACGCGAAGTGTAACCTGAATGTGTACCTCTAGTGGGCAGAAATTTTGTAATATTTTGTTGATTTTGTTTCAAGGAGTCAAACTGCCACGTTAGTTTGGTCTCACATAAAGTTTTCCGTAGTCATGCGTGATTCTTTAACGAACCTTTTCCAGAACGAGACAATTTTGACGTCATAAGGAATAGGGAAAATCCGTTGTTGATGCTCCATACGATGCAAAAATGACGGCGGCCAGCAGATCAGTTTTCAGCTCTTTTACACGGTTTTACGTGAAGTACCCTTAACGTAGGGCCAAAAGTATAGACAGAGGCTTTTCAGATCAGTGCAATATAAAAATACGAATAAATCTGTAATAACTGGAGGTATACTTTAAATTTTTATAACGGGAAAGGCCCTCGGTTTTTATTCCTCTCACTGAGAATGCCATGGAGACTTAACTGTGGCAGACTTAACATTGGCCAAATTGATGACATTAAATATGCCATTTACGTCTTGTAAGGTATGGTTTTATTTTCCCTAGGGGATCGATTAATATATCTGGTGACTATTTCATTGATGACAAGGAAGACGAAGAGGAGATGAGCGATGCAAGATCCCGTGACGTAAATGAAAACGATGCAGAGAGTGCAACAATGGTTGCACCTGACCAAATCAGTGCACAGCCTAGAGAGACAAGTAACGAAACTCAGGAGTTCCCGCCACGAAAGCAGAAAAGGAGGCTGATCGAAAACGAGGATCTTGTCGAACATGATTACGGGCCTATTGTATATCCTAATGACACGAAATTTAGAAAGAGTGATGAAGACGAGGATGATATCTTTTTCAAAAGCATGGCTCTTGTATGTAAAAGGTTGCCTCAACGTGCGAAGTCAACGATCAAATTTGAAGTACATAAGCTGATTCATGAGGCAGAAATAGAATTATTAGCCACAGCACCTGCGCATTCTTATGTAGTTATTCCTGATGGGAGGTGCAGCACACCCATATCCACATGCCCAGGCACACACCCGACCAGCGTGCACCATAGTCACCATGACCTGTAATATCCGTTTCCTTGTTAGCTTTACTACGTTTTGGGAGTGGAGTAAAAGTACTTTAAGTGATGAGGTCATTGTGCATACTGTTAATTATGCGATGGGAACCACAGATTTGTCAGGACTAAAGACTGAATACTAATGTTACAACATTAAACATGTTCTTCACGTTGTTTTAAATTCATCCAAGGTGAACATGCAGATCTGAGCCAACAGAAGCGATGTGTGGTGACCTGTATAATGTAATCTATACGTTGGTGAGAGGAAGAGACCACGTTCTCCGTTATGCTTTCAAAAAAGGGTGCAAGCATTTATTGACACTTGGATTTTCGTTCATTTAAATATATGTTCTTACAGTTACCACCAAGGTATTGCTAACATAATAGATGTAAATAGACATAATTACTTTGATGCTAACCGTAACTGGTCGTTAGACACATACTCGGTAGAGTCATGTTATAACTAATTAGGGAAAGTTGAGTTTAGGTTAGACCATTCAGCCCCTCAGTATCACCCAAGCACCATTTATTAAAAACGACTCCACACACGCCAAGGGTATGTACGTGATTTATTAACGTAAGGTTTGTGTTCTGAGCTCTCTCGAGGCTGACCTAACACAGTTGGTGCCAGTTCAAAGATTCCTTTCTGGTAGTTTAATAAAAGATTGAATATTTGCGATTGCTCTAATCTTTTGACGTAATTGAAGAAGTCGCCCCCATCATGTTTATCAATTTGTTTTATCTATCTTTACTTTTCTTAAAATTTCTGAGGATATTGGAGGAAAATGGGTTATAGTACGTTGACATCTGCTGTGATTGAAAGTTAGCATGTGACATTTGAAATCTGAAATTAACTGTTGTAGAACCGCGGGCTATTATAATATTTTGGTCAGCAAATAAATTTTGTATACGAAATCACATCAAAACCCTGATTTATCATGACAGTATTATACAGTAGAAACCGTCTGTCCAACGATGTTGTCTTGGCTGACGTGAAGGAAAAGGAATTATCGTTGTTTTGTGTATTGACTTATAGGTGCATAACTGATGAATAGAAGTAAGTGGATTTGGAGATTGTTAGCTGTGATTCAATCCTAGGTTTGAACGCTTTTGACCACTCAGCGATGAGGGAAAGTGAGGGAAATAACAGAAAGGGAAACTGGCAACCCAGTGCTTTCACTTGGAGCACCAAAACATCTTACGTAACATGTAAGTCTGCTTGAATGGTACATATTAATGGTGGGTCGTTTGCTTGCATGCTGATAGTTAGCGAATTTTAGATTTGGATGTTACTGGGAATGCGTCCACCATTGGAATTTTATTGCTGTCAATTATTATCCATGATAATCACAGTATAAGTGTATTTTACATAACTTAGAAGAAAAACTTGTAATCAGGAAGTTGCCATTTTAGCATTTGACAGCAGGGCCTCCTACATCAAATAGGAATACCCGTATCCTTATCAAGGATATTAAAACGAGGTTGTTGTTGTTTATAGAGGGGCCCTTTCTGTGCCATGCACGTGAAGCGTCGTGAGAAGCGGATAATGCCTGAATACAGTTCATTCCACATATAAAGTATATCTTGAGACAATTGCTATTTTCATCTCAGAGTTGGGATGCATTTTGAGTCGCAGTTTTACATTTTGTCATTTAAGTTAAGAAGAGACTAGTCAATATGTACAGAGGTAGAAGACAGCCCAGTTTGAGATTTGAGGTCGACTGTAACAGTGCCACTTTTTATGTTTATACTTTAGAAGAAACGCATTTCCGCGTGCAGTTTTTGCTGTTTATCCAGCCCTATACCTTTTATGTCCCAAATATTAAAGGCCTCTTTTATCGTTACCATCGTTTTCGTAAGTCTCAAATAAGAGGGGTCATGATTGGAAGATCTCCCCGAATTAAATTCAATGATGAATGTCATAGAATCATAATTACTAAGACAATTAAAATAGTAAGATGCTTTCAAGGAGCCTTTCGAAGAAAGAGAGTGAATGCAACTACGAGACTTTTATTGATATGCTGAAGAGGATATGTGGCACGCTCCTGTCCGCACCATTGTGTGGATTTGGGATGGATTTCATTAACGAGAACCATATATTTGTTGTAATACATATGTTATGATTGTTCTCCTGTATCTACGTTTAATATTGATTAACTGAAACCAGGGAAATTGTGATTAAAGTGAAGCGTTTTATATCATTGATCAGTTATGTGGGGTATGTCGTATCTGGCTTTGGCTAGTGGTTGTTCTGACAGACGTCGCTTGTAGGTCATTGTCTGCAGCAGAGTACATCGATGTTAGTGTAGTATTAATCACCTGTATGTATTACTGATAATAGGCTTTTATTTCTTGGTGGTAGCAGCTGTGTATATAGAAGGGTTTTGAAAATCCCAGCTGACGATTTGTTTGTATTTTGTGCGTTTGAGTCAAATGTGAAGTGGGCTGTTAGGGTGTTAGGGCTGTTTAAGATGCAATGTCAAAAGAGGGAAGTAACATGAACTTTGTCTTGTCCTTTGAATATTTATTAGCAAGCGAATTTTAATCAACTGTTCTCTTTTCCTGTACTTTTGTGTCTTCTATTTTCTCCGTAAGTGACTTGCCATCATCACCACCACCACTAATATCATCATCATCATCATTATTACCATCATCATCATTACCATCATCATCATTATCATAGTAATCATTATCATCGACATCA
>JAAAKL020012475.1:0-13012 GCA_010016065.2 Carybdea cf. marsupialis auct. non (Linnaeus, 1758)
GTCGTCTTTTCTTGCCTGGCAATGTCATTATGCATTGTGGCAAATAGTATGTAAATCTTTTATCTTTTATGTATCATGGTACAGCAAGCCAGACAGTTGGAGTGAGAGACGGAAAGAATTTTGTGGTTGTCATGGTAGTCGTAGTTATGACGAAAACAATAGCGAGAATTACAGTGAGCTTTTTAAAGTGACCCTTCACCGTAGTTCTGATGCAGAAAGCTTGGTAGTGTTTACATCACGATTCAGCGTGCGCCATGGCGGTTGGTTTGCATAAGGGATAATGGCAAATTAAGTGGTAGTAAGAGTTTGGTCGTTACAGTAAAGTAGACCAAGATGTTGACGGTTGTGTAGGTGACATCGGATAGCAATGCCGTATTTTCTAACTTTGAGAAACTTGAAATCATTTTCTTACTTTATCTTGCGACAGTTGAATAAGGGAGTGGTGGTCTATAGTCAGGATTTTGTAATAAGCAAGAGGCCATAGGCTTGTTTACAACTATTATTTGAAATACTGTTAGAGGAAGGAGGAGTTTGACGTGCTTTGATTACCTGATAAATCGCCATCGCTGTTGGATTGCAAAATGGTGGTCTGTTGTCTGCTAATAAAGAAACGAAATCTTCTTGAGGCTCTTAAAGTGATTTTTGTAGTAAGGCCAATTAGATGGAGGAAAAGGCAAAGGTTGTATTGTACTGTAGAATATTAGTTGGAGACTATCGTGCGTCTTCGATCTTAGAATCTACCAAACACAGATAGACACTTGAGACTTTCGAATCTTGAAAGACGTCATCAACTTCTGATATCTTACGGAATGGTGAGAGAAACGGGATGGTTTGGAAAGAAGCCAGCACCCAACGCAAAAAGAAGAACAGAGTGACGAGTTAAACTCGTGAACACATACCCCCGTATACTTTTGCATGAGTACTTCTTAACAAAAGCTCGGACTTGCAGACTTTGACAAGTGTGCCATGTTTTATTCATTCATTTATTTATTTCCTTCATATGAAAGGCGATGATAATATGATTTGTAGATTTTAAATCTGCCGTAACGTCTACACAGGCCTATGTGGGAGAAATTCTGATAAATCATTGTAATGCAAAACGCCATGCCCCGTTGCTTTTTTGAATTGAGATTCACCGTCAATTTTTATCATGAATAAATAGAAGTAACGCTTATACTAAATTTCGGTGACAATAGAAAAAATCACGCAAGACACCTGCTACATGAAAGGGGTACCGTTCCTGGTATTTGTTTTCTAGATCGCTACGCTTAGCAGCAGGAATTTTTGAGATGTAAGTCCAAAATTCTCTTTTTCAAACAATGTTTTGGGACGGGTTAGAGGAAGGTGCTGATTTAAAAACCCGACTTTGTAGCTGAGGTAGTCATGGAACAGGGTAGCATTTTGCAGAATGCTCTTTTGAAGATTTTTTGTACATAAAGGCATGTAGGCATAGGTGCTATGTAACATATGAAACTAAAAACTTCGGAAATTATTAACTAAAGAATGATGGTTTTGTGCCTATAGCAGGTGCGAACATCGATGTCCATGAAAATAGGAACACAGGAAGTAAATAACTGCTAGAGATAGCACCAAATCATTTGGTAATGTGGCAGCTGAGTGGTATTTCATGATATATGCCTTGGATATCAACATTACTTAAAATTATATACAGTGTTGTAGATAAAGGAAGCAGTAGTTCACTCATATTTCTGTTGAGTCAAGAATCGGAGATTATATCCACAATTATTGTTTTAAGTGATGAAAGAAGTAAAGGATTTTCATTTTTCATAATTTATCCTCAAATGTTATCCTTTGCAATTTTTAAACTTCCTAATTTAATCAATAGATATATTTCTATAATAAGATGTTGTTAATGATAAAGTAAGAAGTAGTAACTTCAGAAAACACTCTAGTGCCCATGCCCCTCACCCCCATTCAAAATTACATATGTTCCACTAAACACGATCATATCTATTGTTTTCTTTTGTCGTATTCTCACTTCATTGCCATTTTGTACACAAACGAATAGCGTTCGTACTTCATTTTAAAATCTGTAATATGAGGTACGTTCATGGAATAAAATTTTAAAAATAGAAGATATCAATGAAAGCTTGTTAGAAATCAGATGGCAGGGATTTGTGGTCCTTGGGGTTTCTCTACTTTTAGTAACAGTTTTGACGAACATCCTTATTGCATTTGTTTCTTGACCGTGTAGCACTCTTCTCTTCTATCAAATGTTACTGAATCTTTGAACTTTGGTATAAAATGCCTCTTTCTTGTAGTTACTGCGAATGAAGGATTTCACTGGCAACAAATTACACCGGGACATTAAATTTTAAACTTACGGCTTTCAAATATGACGGACGTAGAATGGCACAGGACCAAGAGTGTGGATAGATATGATATTATGACTGGACAGAGAACTTGTCACAAAACTTGTAGGCTGGTTTTTTGATGACAATACGTTCACGATTTTAATGAAGTTGCCGTGACGTTATAGACGGTAGGTTAACCTAATAAGGTGAGACGAATTCTCGCAAGGAATGCATCCATGTGTCTTTCTATTGAAGATAACAGCTTCACGTCATTCTAAACGAAAGTAGTCGAGTTTTTCATATCTTTGACTTATTGATGTTTACCTTGTACAGAAACATTTCATTTCTTGCAAACAAATAATTATTTCATGATTTAAGGTATTCATGTTGAAAATTCTCTTCTTCATGATCATTGCGAACCACGGCTTAACTGTTCCTTGTATTCAATAAGGAGGCTTCCTTACACTTCGTTAAAGTTATGAGATATGAGTCTCAAACTGCTTTAACTCGTATTAAGTCAGATTGCGTACTAGTGTTGGTGTAATTGACCGGGAAAAGAGACCGAAAAGGTTGATATCTGGAATGCTATATCATCATTCTGATATTGTACCTTCTAAGGGGTTGTCAGAAAAGTCACGAGGTCGGCATTTTATTATATCTTCATGGATGCGAAGATTCGAGCTCCTTTCCGTACGCTCCCTAGGGAATAGACGATGCCACTTTGTACTAGGAAACGTAAATAAGGCAAAGGATTGCGTGACATTTGCCCGGTCTGCTGGAAATTCCTTCGTGGGACAGATTTGTTGCGCCAGACCAAATGAAGAAGTAGTCATTTACTTGCTGCTAAAAGAAAGAAACACCAAAAATTGCAATATAAAAACACACGCACATATCTATAGATAAACGAAAAAAAAGCAGACATTAAGTTACGTTTCGCGTTTTGCTTGTTCTGGCATGTGATGATGGCATGCTCAAATTTTAAAAAGTGAGAACGAGGATAAATCTTTTAACGTGCCGTGAAAGTACATCATGAATTAGGGCTTTATTTTCCAAAATCCGGTACGTCCCTTAAGACAAAAGCGTGTGGGTATAGCCTACCAATTAAAGCAAAAACCAAAGTACTTAGGCTTTTCCCAGTAAAGGCCTACACCTTACATATTGCGTATTAAACAGACCTGTCTACATATATGTCCATATCTAAGCAATAAAGTCATTATGCATTTGTTTCAAAGGTACCTGTGGCAAAGCAATTCAATCCAGAACTTTTCTCTGTGTTTAGAGTCTTCTTCACAGTCCTCTTCCAGCCCCCTGTGCCCCACCAAGAAGAAATGTTCATGTAGCTCCCGCTTTAAAACGTGCTAAACCTCTTTTCGCCTGTTTATCATTGTCATTTTCCCATCTCTACTGCCATTCTGTAATTATTTCTCCAATATACATTTTCTTACGGATATTTCATCGAACGTGAGTTTTAAATACAATTTGGATATAATATAAATTTGTCTCACAATATATTATATTTTCGTATAAATACAAAGAGGACAAATACTTTTACAAAAAGAGGAAAAAGTCGTAAAAACATGCCTGTAATTAAAGAGGGTATTTCATTAAAACGTGGCGGTATAGGTATTACGAAAATAGCAGGGATACCATTGCAAGTTGGCATCTGCACTGATACCCTAAACTTTAAGCGGTATTCTTAAGAAACTGTAAGTTCAGTTGATTGAGGGGAACACAATGATTACCTGTCAGACATGCAATAAATGGGTGCCCAAAGAGTGCATATACTTTCATATGACATTGCCCCCCTTCCCCCCCCCCCCCCGACCCATAACTGCCCACCACTACTTTACAGATTAGCGGCATTTTGCTGAAGAGCTGATTATTACTTCCTACTATTCCCGTCGGACATTTCTCTCTCTGGCTGGACAATAGGCTACGCTCGAAATCGAGTATGCCACAAAAAAGACACCCAACAAAACAACAAAGCTACTCCCGTAAAAAAGGCAGGGCGGGTCACAGCGTCACTGTGAAGCTATGATAGAGCTCGTTTTTTAGTCAATATTTGTTGTATCAACTTGAACGTGCCTAGTAAATCTTTTCGATAAACTATCGCCAACTTGTTTATATTTGTTATATTGATGATACTTTTGCAGTATTTAAAAACAAAGAGGAATTTAAGCACAGCCTACACAAACGAAATTTTCCATACAATAAGGAAAAAGTAAGTCATTGCCACTCCTTGTTATTTGAGTTAAAGTAAGAGGTGCTTGTTTCCTCGCTAGCACTTACAGAAAAACCTTGCCATCATTTACAATATACAACTTGGGTTACATTTGGCCATAAAACACCAAAACCTTGACCTATCGCAGCTTTAGTACACCACATTCTTGTCATTCGTTCAAAAGATGAACTCATTTTAGAATTAGCGACCTTTAAATCTAATTTTTTTAGGAAAGGCTACTCGGATATATTATTAACATTAACATTTATAATTTCTAAAAAAGTTTGCTAGTTTGCTAGTTTGATATCTGCATGCAAAACCAAGATAATGATAATACTTGTTCACCACTTCATCAAATCTTCAAATTCTCTACTGTTGATAGTTTAACGCAAGAGAATATTATATCTCCAAAGTGATCTCCCGCAACTCCATAAAGCTACTTCCCTAGATGTAATATTTTAGCGATTATGTAATTTATCACAATTTATGACAATGACGTTAGAGATCTACTCAATAGATTAACTACTTTCGTTACGCACGGAATTTCTCAATTGATGAAAATGATTTATGAAAAGAATTGCCCTTTACATGCATGCTCGTTCAATTCTAATGATAATCTGCTAATTGCAGGTATTTAAGGTGGTATGTGTTCCTGTCCCGCTCTTTTTGGGATTCACTGTGGTAAAGGAGGTGTTCTAAAATCGACTGTAAGTGAACGTCGTTAGGAAGAAAACTCACTTGAAGATAACATGCGGCTGGTCTATGAAGACGATAGCCATTCGCAAGGAAGATTTTTGTTGAAGAAGGCTGATGAAGTTACCTTACTACTCCCACAACGCCTATCTGTTTTCTTACAAAACGTTTGAGGTGAATAATATGGTCTATGGAAGCTCACGCCGAGAAGAGAATGTCGAACAAAAACTAAAAATGCAATGAAACAAAACTCGGCTCCACACAATAATAGCAAGAACAGACCATCTCCTTCTAGAAGCAAAAGAAAAGTAAGAATTATTTAGTTTTAGACAGTCTGTTAATCTGTTTCTAACTATGCTTTGTTATTTTACATTTGACCTTTAGCCTTTCGCTTGTAACGTTTCTCCCGTAAGTCCCGTAAGACTTTCACTTTTCTTATATCTGTCCTCAGCTATTGACATTTAGGTATTTGAATTTCTAACAGATCTCTTCAAAATGTACATCCAAACAATTATAGACATTCGAGTACTAAATGACACTACTACTAGTATAGCCACATACCGTGGCACCTACATTTACGACGCTATGTAGGGGGGGGTCGCCAAGGATAAGCCACCCATATCCCGAGCAGAATGAATTTCGAAAGTAGCCCGAGAAGAATAGAATTCATAGCGAGCGGTAGAGGTGGATCCGCGACGGAGGGAAGGAGGGATTCCCCAGCATAGAGAAACATCTTGCCAAGTGATCCATTTTGTCAAGTTTTGATAACTGCTAAATTCCTAGTTTTAGGGTGCGGCAAATTAAAACAAATCTTCATAAATGGGAGAGTGATACTTAACTATTTCCCTGGCTTGCAAATGGATTGCTCCTCCCCTAAAGGCGGTGGGTTCAAAATTTAGTCTAAACGACAGTCAAAAATTGATCATCTCCACTGATAGAATACTGATGTTCTAAAGCAACTAGAGCTACCCTTAAGCATAAAATGATTACTTTGATTTCATAAGTAAGTGTTTCTTGACTTTTTATACTAATATCGAATGTTTCGTCACTTCTTTGATACCATTCCACCCTCGAGAAAAATTGGATGCTTGACCGTATCGCCAGCATAGTGTAATGGTCTACAGCCATGTTTCAGGGTCAACTTTTGCTGCGACCCCACATTTACAATGCATGATATCTCAACTCAGGAAAACGCCTTTTGGATGTCATTTAATTATCGAAGATATCATAAACAGAATATCACAAATGCAAAGAGTAGATCATTTAATGAGATATCTTTAATAGTTAAACACGTTTTTTGTTGACATTATGTGAGTTGCAGGTAGTCAAAGAAAATTTTAAGGTGTGTAGTGTGAATTCCTATCTATATAAAGGTATTATTTTCGGCCATTTCTATGAAATGCACGAATTTTTGTCAAGCGGAGATAGGAGGTTGACTTAAATTTTACACTGGAGATTCGCATACTTGACATGAAGATGTTCACAAAATAGTAGTGTTGCCCCTTTAAAATTTAGCGGTTTCCTAGAAGAACATATACGGGTTATTGCTGGTGCACAATAAGTTAATAGACAGTGCAGGCTAAAGTATTGCAGGTCAATGAAAAGAAAGGCTATCGTAATGTATTGTACAATGGATGCAAAATGTGACTAGCTACCTAGCAAGCATAGTTTGGAAGGAATAGTCAACAATTGAACTTGTGACCCCTCGCAAAGTTGATTTAGACACAGATGGGCTCGCTTAAATTGTCAGAAGTATTGAGACCTCGTCGGTGGATTCGACAACTCTTAATCTATAATTGGATACTTCTTTCCATCATTTCTAGAGCATCAGCTAGGTTTGTTTCTAATATGTCATGTTATTCAAGGACTCTTCAATTGCATTGTCAATATTTTGAACCTTTTGTTGTGTTTAACGCTGTCAACATTGACAGGATTTATTAGGTGATATTTTCACGAACCCTAAATCTACAGTAAAAAAGACGCAAAGAATTTTCTGTATTGTCTGTTAACTCGTCAAAACTGATAGCAATGCCTCTTTGGTGGCACCAATAGGTGATGCTCTTTATACCATTGCTTATTTTTCATACCATATCTCAAAAATTCTCAATAAAATTATCAGCAATAGTTTACCATTAGTCTTAACTCCATGCTCAGTTGTTTATCCTAAGCAGTTGGTAAGGTAGTTTATAAAAAACAAGTGCCCACATTCGGTTGGTGCGTTAGCTTTTTCCATGCAATTTAGTGAAATGACTTCTGTGCCCCCTACGAAACCCACGATGCCCTTGCAACCCCACTGATTAACCTTTGTGACCCCATCTGGGATCGCAATTCAGCAATTGAAAAGCATGGGTCTGCAAAACAGCTAATTTTGCAGCCTAAATCAGACACCAACCCAGAGGAAAAAACTGCTCTCCTATTTTTGGTATCGTGGCAATTGCTTTCTTTTGGAAAGGTGAAGTCTCAGGCACTAAGGTATCCAAAATAAATCTGTACTTGTATTGCAGGGAAAATTCATCGCTAGAGAAAAAGCAAAATGTCGCCACCAGCTTTCGAATCTGTGACCTTCTTCTCGATGATACTGATATTGTGTTAAATAACTGGCAGTGAAATCGGGAGTAAAGTATTATTGCATCTGTTAAATGATTCTATCTCGCCAATAACAGTTGGTAGGACGTTCTTCACACTTCGTTATACTCTTCTGTATAATACAGCACTAAGTTTGTTACTACTGGTGTCCCTGATATACAAATCAAATTGTGAGCTGTCATGGATAGAAGCCCGTTGTTCGGCAGGAATTGAAATATTTTTAAAGCTGAACATCTAGCTCCCTAGAAACAAGGACAGCACATCATATTCATGTCACTAAGATTAGAAATCCCCACTACTAGAAGATATCTACACTGATATTGATAACGGAGAATCCTTTGCTTCTTGTCTAAAATATTTTACGGCGATATATAATTGATAAAACTTTATCAAATTATTCAGGATGACGTTCTGCAGATAGAATGGAAGAAGAACGTTCCGGATGCTTTGAAATGACATTCATTAGTACAAGTTAACAGAGAAGCGCCTTGGAAAAGAAGGTAAGCACAACATTTGTTTAGATTGTGTATTAGCCCCTTGTTCCATCAGCATATTTTGATGAAATATTACGGTTTTATTTCGACGTTATAATGATCAGAAATATGGAATGGAAACAATAGCATTGGATGCTCTTACGTATTAGGTAGCTACCATCCAGACCGTTTTACTTTCAACTATTTTATTTCATGCACTGCATAAGAACGGCTTTCATAACAATGAAGTCTCAGTAATCGTGGACCTTAAAGCAGAGCCAATACCATTGTAAAGGGGAATTACATACATGTGACTGGTTACAATAGGCATTGAGTAATGTTACGCCTTTTGCATGCAGTAACTACTCGACGAAACACTAGAAAAATAGTATTAAGCGACGTTTGTCGTTCCGAAGTATTCTCTGCCAGCACTATTTACGCGTTTTGAATTCCCTATCAACTGAAGGGTGCTTAACACTTCGTAAGATTGATCTTGTACAGGACACCAATCCCATACGCAAAGCGTTCCATTGTTTACTTGCCAGTACTGTTTACGAAACCCTCTTTCTAAGCACTAAGCTGGACCCCACCAATTTTTGTGCCATTTTCAGTTCAAACAGGGCAATTCTGCTGCGATTTTTATGAGCACTGTAGATCATGACACAAATAAACGTTCAAGTCAGTTTCCGAGGAATCCTTTAACTTATTCGCTGCCCAGGTCTATAACCTATAGATATTTGTACTCAAAACCACACAGAATATCCTGCAGAGTTCATCTAAACTTAAAAACAATCTACTTCGAGTGACTACAGCTTAACTGAAAGATGTACAAGGTTAAAATTTATAACGACGGAACTAAGCTTGCAATTCTCAACAGAGCTTCTCAAAATTTCCTTATAAACTGAGCAGCAAAACACTTTTCAAATGTTCTAGCAGTATAGAACATTTACTCGACTCAAATTATCCATTGCAGGGAAGATTTATGGTGCTCTTATCTTACAGTTGACAATTTTGGATGTGAAGTATCCTGGTAGAACCCCATAAATATATAATATAGTTTACCAAATATTTCCTTAAATGTTCCATGTGCAGAACACTTTTCCTCGACGTCCATTGCTCCTTCTGTGGAAATTATGTGCTTAAAAACTAAACAGTTCTGACGTATAGCCTACAGTTATATGCTTCCAAACTATGTGAACAGGACACCTTTTTAAAATGTTTATACGGCATTACGTTTTCCTCATACGCTGTTCGTTTACAAACCCTATTTTCTCTGCGTCGTTGGTCACAGGAAATATTAGTGGTGTAAATAATCAACGACAAAAAATACCGGTTATTTAAACATTTGATTCAAACTCAGCGTTTACAAATTCCTAAGGTACGGATTCTGGAATAATCTCAGTGCTAAAATAGTTTACGAAACACTCCTTTCAGCTTTGTAGAAAAATATGCAGCGCAAGAATGGGATGGTAAACGACCCCGGGTGTAGAAATTCTACAAATTGATTCGTTGTGGAATTTAGTCCTTTACCAGACGGAACGTTTATGAACCCAAAACCTAACAATACTGAAATAATTTGCTATTTTTTTCAAATTGTGTTACGATACCGAACCTACACTAAACGAATATAGCCATCCTCGGGGTAATATATGTGGGGTATACAGTCATTTATCTGGAGATTCTACATTTCCTTGCTTTATACCTAAGTTTATCAATTTTTTGGCGTTTTATAGGTTAATGATGTGAATGAAGGAAAACCGGCATCAGTTTCTTTCTAACAAAACTTGGAACAAATTTCGACATTTTCTAACGAAACTGAAATTGCCCTGAAGGCATTTGTACTGACCCAGCCTTACAAATCTGTCTGGTGCCTACTATCTTATAAGGCCTTGACGCATTTGTCTGTCTGCAGCAGCTACCCTATCGATTGTCAACATGTTCCATTCTTCTAGCGGTCTTTCCATTTTCACACTTCTCCTTCACTTCGTTACATCTTGGCTCCTTTCGCAATGGACCTCGGATGAGCTTCCATCTTCTGCGGCATAAAAATCGTACAAAATATAATGCAATTCCTTCCGCTAATCGGGTTTGCAGTCTTTATTTCTCCGCCTAGCTTACAAACGACGGCTCCTAAATGCAAAGTTGTTTATTTCCATGAGATCGTCATAGTATATATCAATTGACTTGATATCAAAGAATAAGAAATCTGACAAGTTGCAGCTTTGGTTTACGCCATTTTAGATGTCAAAGCACTCCATAACTAACGAGAATGTTCCAGAGGCTTTTGAATGCATCGAGTCGAATGTTTGCATACAAAGTACCTTACCTTTTACCTATCTGTTTTATCCTGAGCTTCTTGTTTCTATCAATTATTAGTAAGGAGTGTTTCAGATTTCCAATCAAAGCCTTTTTCTCATTCCTACAATATGATTTCTTACCTCGCTACTGTTTCTAAGTATTCAGCCTGCTTTTGCATTTCTGTATCCTTTTGTTTAATGTGGTTTTCTACTTGGCTGCACGCAGTTTAATCGTTGATCTGATTGATGTATTGTCAATATCCATGTCTGGAGATTTCAGTACTTGTATATCTCCTACTGAGGTTCGGAAGCGCTGCTTGTCAACATAGCTGTTAATCTTGTTATCCAATGATATCCGTGCTTCTTTATTATGCTCGTTTGTGAGAATGATCCTGTGATGACCAGGTTGTTATTGTTGCATATAATGCACGCCCATCGTTTGAGCATCGATTTTAAAAAACCATTCAATGACTTCTTTCCGACTTCAACCTTTTGCATTCATGTCACCAGTAATATCAAGTATACCGTGTTCAATCACTTCATCAATAAAACAAAGACGTCCTTGATAAAACGCGTTCTTGCAATGGTCATTGTCCACTTCTATTGGTGCATACATGCCAATTTTCGTTATCATCCTATTTTGATAAGGATGTCGCTATAATTTAGTAGGTTGTTTATGAAGGTCCATTCTTTAATCGTCTTCTCTGTACTCAACTCTGTTCTTGACAACCTCTTCCAGGCGTCTTCCCTGCATTAGCAGATTATAGGCTCAACCTTTGCCAACTTCCGACTGTATACATCGTTCCTGAAACTTTGGGGGTCTACATGGCTTTGAGCCATGCGCGTCATCCTGCTATCTATTATGTGGGCAGAGAGCTTCGATCTTTGGGTATTCTAATACTATTTATAAATAAATTTCTCTTACGGGGTATGCGATGAGTCTTCCTACACTCCCTTATGACCCAGGGTCTCCTTGCCCTTAAATATTATGTTGCTAAGCACGCTCAGAACCTCAATCTGTAAGGGTTGTTCACCCCATATGCCGAACAGTTTATACTTAAAACAACAGTTCTACGAATCTGATCTTGCTATACCCGCGGATACTCGCTCTCCCACCAAAAATGTCATGGCTCTGAGCATGCCTAAACAGCCGCATGCACCTAAAAGAACACTTGCATTATCGTGGCGAGTTGTAGCAGCAAAGTAAACCTGTGAGTGAAAGGTATGACCAGATCCAGGGCAAAGTAACCCGACGGTTGGCAATAATTAATCCAAAGCACTGTGCAACATTTCATTGCACATTTAATTTTCAAAACGCTTGTGTAACATATTCGTCCTTTCAGCATATGGTCACATTCTAGACAAAGTCATTACGATTGGTGAGGAGTGTATTGGCGTACGGTAATATTCTCTTGTAAGCGTAGCAAACATTATCTAGCTAGCCAGCTTGTTGTCCATTTGTGCTAAGATATCTTGTTAACAGTCCAAACTGTTAAACATTAAAATCGCCTCATACCATTGTAATGTGCACTCGGAAAGATCTGCTGTTTATAGACAACAAACTTTACGATGTCAGATTTAGGGAATTCACTAATTCTTTTTTGGAAGATAACTTGGTAAGCAATCCTTTTCACATATTCTGCAAGCTGGAACCAAGATAAGTATCTACATGATTATTTCTGAGAAAGATTTATTCTTCAAATTTTACAACTAATCAAGTCTCCATGCAAATTAAGGTTTATAAGATAAGTGTGAATAGGTAATAGTAGGTATAGAACCTGCATTTTTAGGGAATAAAAATTGTTTTGCATTGCCCTCAAAATCTGTTTTGTTTTCCTCCACAGTATGAGCACACCATAACAAACTAGAAGAAAAGATGATAAGACACCGAATAACATATATGAAAGAGACGGAAACAATAAAAAAGGAAGAAGAAAATGCCATTCACAGTTCATCGTCCCCCAACCACGTCTTGTTTTGTCTGATATGATGCAGATACAAGTATTTAAATACTGTTTCAGCATGGGGAAGAATCAACAGTGTTCTGCAGTGAATGACCAATTTGCGTACAGGAAATTCGCAACTCTTATGTAATCGAACAATGAATCCATCATCCTGCTTTGATAGAAATAGATATAATCAGCCGTCAGTGCTCTCGCATACGCTATATATCTGTAGTATATAACGATTATTAAGGAAGAAACATAGGTCTCATTTTAACTAGTTTTGATATATACTGGTATTATTGTATACCCGGATAAATCCTAGCATGTGCGTATAGGTACTGGTTTCAATGCAAGTTCAGATAGATCCTACTATGTTCATATAGGTACTGACTTCTTTGTATACTCGGATAAATCCTAGCATGTGCGTATAGGTACTGGTTTCAATGCAAGTTCAGATAGATCCTACTATGTTCATATAGGT
>JAAAKL020012476.1:0-13011 GCA_010016065.2 Carybdea cf. marsupialis auct. non (Linnaeus, 1758)
TCATTAGTATCATCATCACCATCATCATTATCATTATCATCGTCATCAATAACAAGAACGACAACATCATCAACAACAACAACAACAATAATTGCCAAACACAGCCACTAAACGAAAAGGGGGCATTTTGTAGAAAGCTTAATGTCATACAGAGATCGAGCAAAACACTTTCAAATTCAAAATTAAACGTGTGAAAAAACTTCTTAGGCCATGAAACATTTTATTAGAAAGATCTGTACAGATATTATGTTTTCCCTACTTACTAGCTGGAATTTTGCATTGTCATCGTATTACAAATTAATTAGACAATTATCATAACCGATTTCACTTCTCCTCCCTCCCCCAAAATTATGCTTAAACATCTTGTGAATTTCCCAGGCCCCAGAATTGTATTCCAGGGTATGATACGCCTCGTTATTTGCAATTTATATACATTCTGTGTTATTTATTTTTAACACCGTGTTTATTACTTTAGGATATTTGGATTTGAGAATTTCGTCCGAACGAAGAAAAAGGTTCTTAAAGCTGACAGTCCTGAGGGTGCTTTGGTGAGTTCAATATACTGATGAAAGTCAGTGCATTCAAGTATTTTGCGATGGTTTGGTAGCGAAAGGTTTGGAGAGTTGCCTTTCGAATCCTCTTATGGGAATCAAGGCCTAACTGCGGCTTTCGCCACGGTAACTAGGTGAAATCCGTTGATCAAAAGAAGGCGAAGTAATTTCAAAACTTGCCTCGAGTGGCCTTAACATGCTTGTCAAAGGTCAAACCTCTCACATTGTATAACACTGTAAGTGAGAGCGCGTATGCATGCGAATGTTTGATACAACATTGAGTATAACTCAATCGGTAGGCCACATGAAACCATTCATTTAAAAGTAATAGTCTCTTCTGGTTTCATTTTCATGTCTAGACGTAAGTACATGAGCATCCAGTTAATTTTCATCCATGGTATTTCTCTTACTTGACTGTTACTCGATTTGGCTTTCCTGTACTGAACGTACCATAAATGTCGTATTCATGTCGTATGTTTGGTGTGTTCATTGTTCACAGTGATTTCCAACTTTCGTCCATTTTCAGCCTGGTTGGTATATAACAGTTCATATCAAAGCAGTACCGAAGGAGGTCATGGGTAAGAAAACATTTTATCCATTAGCAATTGTCTGTCGTCAATAGTCTTGAAGGATGGATTGTTGATCCTTACCGACGGATGGTGTGGGTGATTTTCCGAATCTGAGGTTAGGCTTTGTAGTGTTTCCTAATTCGAACTTTACGACTGAACGCCTATATCAAGTAACTTTTGATTTCCATATTCTTTCCTTTTCCTTTTCTTTATTATCTTCTTTTTTCTTTTCTTTTTTCTTTCTCTTTTCTTTCCTTTTTTGTTCTATATTATTTATATTTTATTTGCTCATTTCCTTCAGTTTCTTCTGTATAGTATTTCTTTTTGAATTTCAGAAACTATGAACAAGAAAGATCCCTTCGTACTCTTTGGTCTTTTACCACACGAACAAAAGGTACGTCTTCGAAGATCAGCAATGGATAAGATTAAGAGCCTGATTAAGTTACTACTTAATCATTTCTCACTTTGGGAAGTTATTCAAATGACAATTTTTTGATATATAAAATGGACTGAAGGAAGATCTATTTTCTATGGGTTGGGGATGAATTTGGCAGGTGAAAGTGCGTAGTTTCCCAATTGTTTTGCTTTCAGGACAACTAAAGTATGTTAACTCATCATTTGATATTTGCAAAAATGCTTTAAAAAGACAAGAGTGTCCTTCAGGGTATTTATTGGCTCATTCAACATTCACATCTATATCATTCAACATTCACATCTATATCATTCAACATTCACATCTATATCATTCATCATTCACATCTATATCATTCAACATTCACATCTATATCATTCAACATTCACATCTATATCATTCAAAATTCACATCTATATCATTCAACATTCACATCTATATCAAGACCCATTCTTTATTTAAGGAGAGAGGGCCTTCCCCTATTAATAGCTTCGAATTAGCCTTCGCCCAACCACCCCAAATGATCTTCTCAGCATTATACATTGCTCTACCCTTTCAGTTTTGCCCGTTGTATTGGTTCGATTTGACTGCCTGTAATGTCCGTCAGTGTCAGCGGGCAGACGATGATTCATTGACGTGAAGTTCTGCTTATATGTATTTAATTGCAAAACTGATGAAACTATTTCCAGCTCGATTATTATGATGGGCGTGGAACCCCCATCGTCCCCCCCCCCTCTGACGGGAGAGCGGTGAGATGTTCAGTTTTAATGCGCTTGGGCTCTTTGTATGGTTGGGTGCCCTGGCAATCAAATTTTAAATCGTAGGGGTGTGTCGAAGCGTACTGATAGTTGCAAGTGATGGGCGATGGGGCAATTTGCCGGATAAGGCATGCACCCATTTCGGGCCTCATTAACCACACCGTGTCTTCCTCCTTAGCCTGACCCGTAGCCTTCTCCCTTTGCAATTGCTGTGGTTTCACTGTTTGTACAATATTGGTATAAAACAGAAATAAACCGCTTTATTGTTAAAGTACGTTCTGTTATTTCCGCTGATGTCTTGGTGTGGTTTCTTGCCATAGTTTATCACCATAACCTTATTTATTTAGGTATTTCCATATCCTTTTCGTTATTAGATGACTGTAATGCATTATGTTATTCGACGCCATCATAGTTTTGGTGACCCCGTAAAATCAAAGGTAGGTTAAATCATTTTTATTCCCAGTTTCTATAGTCACTGCACAGGACAGGATTGGTGATGTGTCGCAAAATAGATTTTATTGCTTATGTGCCGAAGTTATTTTTGTGCCCTGCAACGATAGCAACCTTTGTTATACGGATAAGGTCAGCGTTGCATGCGTAGAGTCGTTTGCGCAACAGTTTCGTAAGTATAGTATAAGTGTCAATTTTGATTGTTGCAAAGTGCATTGACCCCAGAGCGTACTTGAAATTGTATAAATTAAAAGTGTCATGATATAAGCATCACCATGATTATTTGATTTTCCCACCATGTCATCGCTCCAACATGTAATCTTATGTTGATATGAACCAGACAGTACGAAACAGGCTGCTAAGTTATGTATTTATGCCCTCCCGAGATGGAAGTTTCAAGTCTTGGTAAGAGTGCCTGAGGCTCGGGATTATAAGTTGGCCTTTTCTTCGTTGTCAAACGACTTTAAGAGTGACGGTAAATGCTTATCATGTCTTGAGTCGTAGCCTTTGTCCGAGCTACGTTTCTAGAGATACTTCTCCCATCTTCAGACTGATGACCATCAATGGCGTCAACTGAGCCTACAAGCCTTAGAATACGTTAAGAGTGCTTAAGGTAATGGCCTCATTTTACTAATTTTTGTTGCTGGACACTGCTCAAATTAATCTCTTTTGGTCAGCAAAGTGACATGTTGCGTTAAAGTTTTCGTCTATTACTCTGGAAGACTATCTCCTAGTCAAAGCAGTATCTAGTTAATAAACCTTGATCAATCAATATGCTATTCAACGCAATTTTCAACTAGTGTAAGTCAAATCAATCTTAAAAATTTATTTATATTCTAAACGTAAATTAGGTGATTAGGAGCTGAACCATTAGTTTTTCTTGTCTTAATGCGAAAAGGAGATGTGTTTGAAATCGCAAAATGCGTTAGTTAAATGGCTTTACACTATCGGTGTTTCATCTACTCAGTCGCAAGCTAATACTGGCAATTTAACCTTCCTTTAGGATATACTCACTTTCCATTGTGGGTACAGAAGATTCCGTGCTGGTGCCGTATTTTCACAACATACCACGGGAAACAAGTTCAAGGTATAATTATTTAATGAAACGTTAGACATCTTGACTTTATCTCTTTTGTAGTTAGGTTCAAAGAAGACTCGGTTGTTATTACAATGCAACATGGGCGCAGATCACTTCGAGAAAGTGTATGTGTGTGTGTGTGTGGGGGGGGGGGGGGCGACAAAACAGGGGAAGTGCCATTCAAAAACGAGTTCACGCAAATTTTGGTACATGTTTATACACCTTACTCCCCCCTGTGGCATATATTATCACAAAATGCAAGCTAGACTTATCACTCCCCAAAGGCAATCGAAGTTGAGCTAAAGATCGAGCATGTTTGCGTAGAGGTTTAGATATTGCATGACTCACTGTCATGTGCCCCGGTATATTCTTAGATATTGCCCAATAGTACCACACAACATGTAAGAATAGAAACCAAACTTATTTAGTTAATTAAAATCTATACACAAAGCAACAAATATAATCAACAGTTAATCAGCAGAAACTAACCATCGATGCGTATAAGATTGTCCACATTGCTTTTTCACATTTAAGAGTTTCTTAGTATACTGAAAATGTCGGCTCACCCACGTCTTGTCTTTCTTTAACTGGAGAGTGAATACGGTTCTTTCAGGTTAAAAGAGTATATATTTCACCTCGTTTGCTGGAGAGGCTACATACGAAAGGTTGATTTCTTCACAGTCTGTTCCTCCTGTTCTTTAGAGACGGTCAATGAGTTTTATAATGATTCATATAACAGTACGAGTTTTGACTTCGGATATCCTGAGTACGAAGCATTACGTTGTTTGAAATAGTTAGGAAGTTATTCAACTGCACATGGGGAAAAGTCGTCTGTGTCGGTCGTGGTCGCTGTTTGTCTTAACGCTTAGCCCAACCATTGAAAATCCAGATGACGTACTTTTGCGAGGCTGCAGCCAGATCGAGGCTAAAATCGCTAAACTGAAAGAGCCTAGTTGACTGACTACTTATCGAGCAGCGATGTTACAACAGGAGGATCAGTAGACGTCTTCTGGTAATATCTGTGAGATTATCCAAGAATGAACCCTTTCAGTTATCGAACCTACTTTCTTTCGGCATGTGAAGTGTTCTTCCTTCTTCTCGTTAAAGAGGTTCCTTTTATATTAAGCTGCCTTCTCTATTCTCCATGTTGACGTAATGAAAGGTTACAAGATTAGCAATTTTAGGGCTGTCTTGCACCACCGCTATATAAATTATACAGCCTCGTTTTCATGTGGCGTATATATCATGTGACACTCACTATCCACTCTCCTCCTTTCAATCTCAGGAATATTAATTAGCGTGCTGTCTGTTACCTTGAAATAAATTTAAGGGTTTGGTTAACCTGGCATAGTTTTAACAAAGTTTATTTTGCGTACATTAGAGTGGTTAAGGAGTACAGGCATAGAGTGACTATGAATGTTCCAGAAGTCTGTGGAATTGAAATTGCAAACATTACAACTTTCCAAGAGGAATAATTTGACATTTCTGAGCCCAAACGTAGGGGGATAAATAAACTGTTGCCTCCATTCTGGAAAGAGAGATGGGATACGTCCCCTCCATTCCCCCAGGATCTACTTCCATGTCATGCAAGCGCTTTTGTATAGTGGTGCCTGGACAGTATTGGTTCATGCAGGTTTACGGAAGAATTGTAGTATAGCTTCAAACTATAGTAAGCATTGCGTTACCCGCCATAAGCTGATCTATCTCAAGTTATTCAAACTTTATAACAAACCACTCCCAATTTTTATGGGTGTAAGAAATGAAATCTCAAAGTATGGAGAGTGGAATCAACCCGTAATGCTGAGTTAGAGCAATGTGCATCCACCATCATAGTCGAGTTAATGTAAGAGCTGAAATCAAATCTGTAATTGTATATAATATCGTAATCTTATGTCGTGATGTCGTAAAGTACGTATAGAGATTTATTGAGTCATAATTCTACTCAGATGAAAACAATGACCCACATCACCATCATCCATCATCATCCATCATCATCCTTTGTCATCATCATCATCATCATCGCCCATCATCACCGATCATCATCCATCATCATCCATTGTCATCATCATCATCATCATCATCATCATCATCATCATCACCCATCATCATCCATCATCATCCATTGTCATTATCATCATCATCATCATCATCATCATCACCATCATCATCATCATCATCATTATCGTCATCATCATCCGCAGTAGCAGCAGCGTCATCTTCATCAGCGTCATCATGATCATCACCATCATGATCATCACCATCACTATCATCTTCATAACTATCGCCCTAATCACTATCGTCATTGTCATGTTTCTCACTGCCCTTTTTCGTCTTCGTTGTCGTCGCCACAACCTTCCGGTTTAGACGTTATCCATCATCAGTCAATGAAATCTTACAAGTCTTGATATAATGTAATTAACCAGACCTCAACAGTGATCAACACCATCCTTGTCGTCGAGTTTCCTTTTCGCATGCAGACAGACGCGAAATTAACCAAGACCCTTTTCGCTTTCGCTTCCAGTTCGAACGATTTTTACCGCATGATAGCGTTGTTGTTGCCTCGGTATATGCGCCGGTCCTGTTTCCGCCAGCACCTGTGCTTGTTTTTAATGAACATCACCAGTTGGTTGCCACTGGCAGTGTTTACCGAGCAGATCCAGATCGCGTCGTTGCCAAGAAGATCGTTCTTAGTGGTCATCCATATAAGATCAACAAGAGAAAAGTGGTCGTTCGATACATGTTCTTCAATCGAGGTGAGATATGAAACTTAAATAAGATATTTCTCGTGTAATGGATGTCTTATTTCTATCGTTGCGTTTTTTATTCACTTCGTTTACAAAAAGCTGTCATTGTTTCTCAGGGTTAATTACATAAATGATTATTTGCTTGTTCAGTTGATTGACGTATTTACGTAGTCAATGCGGAATGAATATGTGACGTTACGATTTTGAAAATGTTTGAATTGTGGAAATAATACTTAATTTTTATGTTGCCCTATTAGTAAGAACACCAATGGCCAAACTGAGAGTGATGCCCTTTCCCAACACCGAGATATCAGCTTTCCAAGTTTTAAATCTTTCTAACTAAACCTCATTATTTGATGCTGGTTCCTAACGCAAGGAATGATATGATATGATGACATTTTTTGACCAGAGAATTGCCTCTAGGTGAAAAACTATATACACTAGAGGTCTAGTATTGTGGGAAACAGCCTATGCCAGGGTTGCCTTTAGATATCTGAAGTCAGATCTTACTATTTCCAAAAATTTTTATTTGTGACGTCATCACTTTCCCTCCCCATTCCCCTACACGGCAAGACTTTTCGTTATGAAATAGAAGATGCCGGAAAGACAGCTGTGGTGAAACTGTTGTTGGATTGTGAAGAAATGTGTTTGAAAACTGACTCCTACCATTGTCGGATGAGTGACATGAGGGTCTATTTGTTGGAGACTAGCAGTTTCTCTAGTGGCTAAGCGAAACACGGGAACCCTGTATTTTTCATGAGCAGCCAAATACGAACAAATAGTATCAGATCAATGGCCAGCAACCCACTCTGTGTTCTAGCAGGGGCGGAGAACGTGGTGTGATCATAACTGCTTTTTTAATCTTTAGTTTTCTAGACAAGCCTGGTTTTATTGCGTTCTTTGTAATCTTTAATCTTTAAGTACCAAATGTTGTATTGCTTCTCGTTTAAAGTTGTTTTCTTTGCCCACAGATGATATTTTATGGTTCAAGCCAGTTGAACTTTACACGAAGTATGGCCGACGAGGGCACATCAGAGAACCGCTCGGTAAGTCATGTTTGAATCTGTATTAAACTGAACAACATATCTTCCTGATGTAAACTTACACGAACTTACGCAGTAAGCTTTATTCACGGTCCCACTACAGCGCAGTATTGAGAGTGAAAAGGTCGGAGATTACTTGCTCAGATCCAAAATTTTAGGTCAAGGGAAACGGCTAAGTTTGACAAGCAAAGAGCAACAGGTGCAATCCATGGAATCCGTATGGGATCATTTCGAATATGCAAGCTTCTCCATTGTACTTGAGTCTTTAATTGCATTCATAACTACCGGAATAAGCGCCCCCTCTCAAATAACCGCCACTGCCGAATAAGCGGATAAAGTCAATTTTTTGAAATAGGCACCCTCTTCTTGAATAGGCACCCCCTAAACAAACGGGGCGCTTATTTAAATACAAAAAACGCCAGAATTATTTGAGTTTAGCAAAAGCAAGATATTTTATTGTCAACATTTATTTCAATATATCTCAAAACAAGAAATCATTTTATAATTGGACGTTAAATAATCTGGGCCTCGGTCTAGGACGACTCAAAGTGAGGATATTTCTTTTTAATCTTCAAAATTTCTTTTATGAGCTTATGTGACCCTGAAAAATACTCCATTTTGTGTGAAAAACCCTGAAAATGCAAAATGGCTTGTTAGTCACCGAGGCTCCAGTTAATGTTTGTGCTCTTGCTGTACAAGAGATAAAAACAAAACCAAATTGCAAAATGAAGTATATTTCTGAAGTACACTGAAAACGCTGACTCATGATTCGCTTTTTGACTCGACAGACGTTACAAGTGTTGGGCTCAAGACTACGCAGATTTTTAATCAAATATGATCAAGGCAGAAACGCACTTTATATGTTTTTCAGACCCATATTTCAATGGATGTGTTACGAAACCCAACGAGTTAACAAATTTACTCTTTCATATTTGATGCAGTCGAGGAACTGGCCTGCTTTTCTTCATTTCTTAAAGAACCTGATCGTTCCTTTTAATAGACTTTGTGGCTCACTAATACCCCGGGTAGAGGCTATTGGCAATTGTCTACCAAATATGTTCACTTGTCAAAGTATATTTCTTTTTTATCAGAGTGCGAGCATGTTACATTATACTTAATTGTGACATAAAGGTCTTGTAACATATGTGTGGATATTTAAATTCTTACGTTTGAAGAGGTACTAGAGGAAAGTGAAAATTTCGTGACCAGGATTCGAAGACGGGATTGGCGTTTACTCTTCTCTCTACTATCTTTTCAAAATCTTCGCACTTGATGTTTTCAGATCCTCTCTTCTCGATGATATAATTAAACTCCTGCCTCCGCTCATTGTATTGAAATGTCTAGCGATTGCCACGCTTGCTCTTTTTTACGCCCTAGTGTACACCAATGTCTGGTTTGCAGTATACACCGAGTGTGCAGTAGATCGTTGCTATATCGGATTCTGTTGTTTAGAATCCTCGTCTTCATCCTTAATACAACCTTTGATCAAATTCGCCGTAACGCAAGATATTATGTGTGATGCATACCCCATTTTTATTTGCAAACGGCAGTTCGAAGTTGTTGTTTTTGTTGAAAGTCTAAATTTTTACTCTAAAACATTTTAAAAACACCGATAATTATTTTGGATCTTTCCTGAATTAAACTTGAAGCTGTTTGTACTTTTATCTTACACCCTTGTTTTTTCAGCTTATTCGTACCTAATGTTGTAAGGCGGTATGTCTCCTTCGAAGCTGCAAAACTATTGAATTCATGTGACACGCTAAAGTGATATGAAAAAATACTTTCAAGAAGAATAAAGAAGTGGAACGCTTTCCACCTTTCTTTCCCCTCCTGTTTAAAAGACTCAGTAATTCCACTTCCGAAAATATTTTGTCTGAAAACCGTTTTTGCGGTGACAACTGTTCACGCTATTCCTGTTTGACCATACCTACATGTTTGCCAAAGAGAAGAACTATGTTACAGTAGTGTCCAAATTTTTCCTGGATTATGTTTCTTGGCTCAAATTTTTGGTCAGATACGAAAATCTTTTCACCGAGGGCAACGTTAAACAAATTTTGAAATTTCTTCCTCTTCACAAAATTCCCGGAAAGGGAAGATACTCGTACAATTTTCTCCATTCATTATTCTTCGTCGTTTACGAAAGCAATATCCATTTTAATCATGTTATTAGGTCGTCGCGTCGCTTCTAGTATTTTCCGCTCCTCTGCCATTCTCTTCTGCTACCTCTTCCTATAATTCTTCCACCTGTGCATCACTCGATCCAATCACCGCCACCAATTTGCACAACGTAGATTTCAATTCTAGCAAATCCTTTCTCTGGTATTATTTTTGCGACGGTTTCTGAGCAGTAACTAAGATAACAAGCATCTGATTATGGCCATCGTTTTTGGCTTTGTTTTCCGATCCGTTGATACGTGCATTGAAAAACAATTGTCGTAGTTTGCAGGTTATATATTTTTTTTAGCTGATGAATTTGTCGGTTATGATATTTCGCCAGTTGAAATGTTTTTTCAGACAGCATAGCGTTCGGTTTTTTATACATAGACCAAATCTTGCGTAGTTGAAGTAGCTATCACAAGTTGGGTTTAAATCATACGAAACATTGCTAAGGAGACTATACAGTATTTACTCATTTTGACTGTAAAAGCACTGGAAGTCATGATATTTTACCAGAACCCATTGTTAAGATCATCTGTGATGTAAAACTTCCGTTACATCTGAAAGCACCCTTTTAAGTGCATTATTAATATCTTATGAAAAGAATAAATGGCGTTAGTAATAGATTTTTATAATTGCATAACTACAATTCAATATTCATACGTTAGCCATAAACTTTTCCTCGTCGCCAATTCCAGGTACACACGGGCACATGAAATGCATCTTTGACGCACAGATCAAGGCCCAGGATACAGTCTGCCTCAGTTTGTTCAAACGGATTTATCCTAAATGGACTTATGAGTCGCGAGTGGCGCCTCCACCTGTTGTGAATATTGAGGACATTGCTGATGAGGATTGTGCCATGACTTAATCAATCATTGTGTAGCATTACAGTGCCTGCAATACGACGTGCAAATGATGTTATATGGGAAAATGTAAAGAAAAAAATGACCTCAATCTCGTTCTTTTGTCTCAATCCTAGCTTAACAAAGGGTATTGTTTAAAATGCGGTGCGAAAGTGTGACGTCACGATTTTTAACATTTTTGTATTAAGGGGAAAAATCTCAATTTTCATGTTACCCTATTAGTGAGAACGTCAATGGCCGAAATTGAGAGTGATGCCCTTTCCCAACACGGAGATTTCAGGCTTCAAAGTTTTAAATCTCTCTAACAAAACCTTATTATTTGATGCTGTTTCCTAACCAAGGAATGTGAACAGAGTTTTGAGAGGAGATTGTTGAAATTCAAAGGCCTCTAGTTTAAACACTATATACACTACAGGTCTGGTATTTTGGGAAACAGTCTATTCCTGGGTTGCCTTTAGATATCTGGAGTCCAATCTTACTATTTCCAAACTTTTGATTTGTGACGTCGTCACTTTCCCTCCGCATAGAACTCTTATTATATAACTTTTTTAATTTTCAAACATATAGATTTTATATTTTATATTTCTTTAATTTTGATGTCTTGATACATTCATTTCACAAGTATTAGATTTATATTTTTCTTTCATTTTTTTACTGTATTAATGTATTCCTTTCATATATATTTTTTGCTCTTTATTATGATTTTAAACAATCATTTTTGACGTATTTAGAATTTTATATAAACTCATTTATATATTTATGTAAAATTCTTTAGATTAATAACATTTCCTTCTGTTTTATGTTTTTACTTATTCATTAAGTATCTTATATTTACCTACTATTTCTGAACCTCTTTATCTACTTTCTTACTGTGTCGTTATTCTTCAAATTTTATAGTTTTGTTCTACGTTGTTGCCCAAGTACTTTCCACTGCTGTTTCCCCTTTTTTTGCTGTATCACAGACTCCAGCGGGTCTCCCTATGAAACTAAATAGTAGAAGGTTAGAACTTGTTTTAAGAGCTGAAAACCAGAGTTTTGTTTTGACTTATGCAACAAACAGTATATTGGTCTTATTTAGTAATGAAATGTACAGAAAGAGCGTGAAGAAAACATGTCAATTCCACTTACTTGCAAGAATGAACATGGGCACTCAGAAAATTCTCGGAAAATTGGTAAATGAAGCTGATGCTAGAATGAAACCTATACTTCGAACTTGTATCGGATGGGTACATTTCTCTTTTAAATCAGATGGACGTCAGCCTCGGTACACCCCATTTTGTCAGATTTGGCGCTTGTTTATCAATGAGGCAGTTTTCTATTCAAACCTATTACCAAAGATCAAGTTCGAATTCTAGTCTTAAACTTGGACCACAAATATGTTGTTCTACTGAAATCGTGCTATGCCTATTGCATTTTTGATAAACTGAGAGAATATCCCTGTAGTGATGTAAACTCGCAAAGAAGGAAGGCACTTCATAGTAATCGAGCGAAAGATTCATAAACGAAGAAACAGAAGCCATAAAAGTGTCGAAACTTCTCATTCCAGCAAAAGCAACGAAACGAAATCAGTCTATTCCTCACATTATGTACCCTCTGACCTTCAGGATTTCTAGGCGGTGCTAATATTTGGGAGGGTTTTAGAGCATTGATCATATCGTAAGGTTGTAGTTGATGGAAATCTAGGATGTTACCCGAATCGAAGATTCTACCCCAACTCCTATAATACGCCCTTAAGGAGTATCTGACATCATATCGGCATGAGTCGCATGAATATTATTGATTGAAAGGGTATCGCTGTACTCCTCAAAGCAAAATATGTCGCGCTGTAAAGAGAAAGAGAGAGTAGTAGTAGTTTACATGAGGAGTAGTGAAATGTAGTGGGGTGCATACTCGCTGCAAGATTATTGCAATACGCAACTCCTCGAGGAATCTCTCCCATTGATATTGATATGTTACTATAACCTTTGATGACTATCTATTCATCTTGAATTTGGAAGACTCTCTCAATGTGTTCAATTGCCACTCTAATAGTGTACATTGCTAAATCAGTGGGTAATAATTCCTTAGTGTCGTTTATTGAAGTTCCTGAGGTATACATGTTCCTTTAATAAGTTTGGCCAACTCTATTCTTGATCGTTGTTGTTGATTATTTTGGTCGATGGCGGAAGGGTTAATGAACACTGTGTATTTGATCCCAATGATCCCAATGGTAGCGTCTTGTGTACACTCCGCACGGTGAGGATTGTGGGCGATGTGCGTATCCTTAAACTGACAATGTCCAGTATGACTGTAGTATACAAGACTGGCTGTAGTATACAAGACTGACTGTAGTATACAAGACTGACTGTAGTATACAAGACTGACTGTAGTATACAAGACTGAC
>JAAAKL020012477.1:0-13011 GCA_010016065.2 Carybdea cf. marsupialis auct. non (Linnaeus, 1758)
AAAATGTAGCATACTCGATTTCGAGCGTAGCCTGTTGCCCAGCCAGAGTGAGCAATGTCTGGGAAGAGAGCACATTTACAGGGGTGGTCTTCCGTTGCCTTCCCCAACTGATAATCTTTATATCGGGCTAGGCGGGATTCAAACCCACAACCTCTGGCATGTGAGTCTGATTCCTTAACCACTAGACCACGGCGACATAAATAATAAATATATAAATAATAAATAAATATATACATAATAATTAACAAATTATCATTTAAGACGGAGTGTTTTTCATAAGATCTATATATCTTTGATTTTGAACAATTAAACATTTCATTTTTAATTCTAGCATGGTGTTCGTATCGCTCTTGCTAGTAGAAACTTTAAAATAACACTATCCAAAATTATCTAACAAAACCCAACGACAGTCACACCATTTATGCTTGATTACGTACCCCGGGGCGTTACAAATTGGAAAGACAAAAATGTGAATAAGTCTGCAGTATATTAAACATTAATTTTAAACCACTATCCATAACCGATCTAATCCCTCCAGCTAACAAAAACATAATTAACGCTAAAGGACTAAATCACAATTAAGTCATAATTTAGGCACAAAACTATTCAGTAAATTTAATAAGCATTGCTACTTTGCTGTTCTATTAAGGAGTCGTGCTTAATCGATAGTTTCACATTAGCATTTACAATGTACTTGTAACTGTTTTTAAACTAAGTGAAAGATAAAAAAACCCTTACCGATTGATGATATATAAAATAACTTGATCAAAGTAAACGAAAGAGCTTTAATTGTTCATTGCAACCACTTAGTAGGAGCCTTCTCAACATGTAAACCTTTAATGCAAAATGCAAATTGTGGTGGCAACAGACAAGTATCCAGTGGCTCTGCCTGTTCCATATAAGCAAAAACAATCCCTTGCAACAATCCCTCGACACAATCTCTTGCAACAATGCCTTGCAACAATCCTTTGCAACAATGCCTTGCAACAATGCCTTGCAACAATGCCTTGCAACAATCCCTTGCAACAATCCCTTGCAACAATCCCTTGCAACAATCCCTAGCAACTATCCCTAGCAACTATCCCTTCAAACAATCCCTTGGAACAATCACTGTCAGTAGGCTTAAGTAGTAGGTAAGTACTGTTCACCCACTTGAAACAAAATCTATCTTCTCACAGGCGGAGATCTTCCCTGCAGAATGGCACGGATAGGAAATTTAAATGCACAGATGATTACCACTGGGCAATTTGTGGACCACGGTAAACTTGGCCGCTCTTTTGCAACATACTAACAAACTGTACATATTAACTTTGATCTGGCATTGATGGCAAATTGGGTACTCTTAGTATCAGCTAAAATTACCTAGAGAGTTCGTTCAAGGTGCTTAACGGCTATGGTAGTGTAGTTAATCATCGTTTCCTTGATATGGTGTTACAATGATGAAGATGGCCGGCGTTTTATACTGCACCTTTACGATCGTTGTGTAGAGATTCAGAGATTCTGAGAGTCACTATTTTGTCCTAAGTCATGTTATGTCGTTTTCCTCAAAAATGGGACTCTGTGTTCGGCTACTTTTGCATGTAAAATTCGTCTATGTTGGCCAAAGGTATTCCCACGTTCTCCCCCTCCCCTGTCTTATTGATCTAAAACAATAAACGGCCTGTGAACAATTTTAGCTAATCGAAATGAAGCAATAATTGCAACAGGAACATCTGATATCAGGAAACAATTACGATTACTGACTGTTAGTTTGTTACTTTCGTCAAATTCATGGCGGTTTGGTATCAGAATGGTATATACTATTAGAAACAAGAGGCATGGATTTTGAGGGTGACGAAGGAATCAAGCATCAGAAGTAAGTAACATCAAGCCAAAGAGGAAGAGCCAAAGGGGAAGAGCCAAAGGGGAAGAGTCAAAGGGGAAGAGCCAAAGGGGAAGCGCCAAAGAGGAACAGTTAAAGAGGAAGAACCAAGAGGAGGGGCAATGGAAAGGACGATATGAACCACTTTGGTTTCCAACAATAATGTGCCATGGGCAGATAGCTAATGAGAAGGAGAGCATGGGCGACTGATCTTGCAACATATTTGGAGAAACAACCTTAAGGAAAAAATGAACAAATAGAATGTAACATAGGGAATTCATGGGAGGGGTTTACAAACGGCCACAACGCAACAATATGCGGTGTGATTTTAGTCCTTTACAGAACGTTACTCAGTGGAAGGAGTGAGTAGAAATGGCCGACATTATGTTGTTTACTTTCTGAATAACTTCCAAGACACTAAATACGGACCTTTGTGTTATTAGCTGCCTATACACTTCAAATGTTAAGAAATTAGGGTGCATCATCAGATTGGATGAAGATGTAACAGCAACTGAAAGATCTCAAACAGTAACCGCATCATTAGACTTTAGTATTCCTCTTAAAGTCAATTGGTCTTCCATAAAACCTCATCTAATATATGAAAATTTCATCATGTAGGTAATTAAATAATTTAACAGGTGTTCCAATGATCGCATTTAGATGTACACATGAATTGCGGAAAAGAAAAGCGTTTATGAAATTTTAAAACAAACATCAGTCTGGGCCGTCATCTCTTTATTATGCAACAATATTATGATTTATGCAAGAATTTGAAAGGGGATTTCTATACAATAGACATCCTGGATTACAACTGTTCTTGTACAAAGGATTGGTGGACTAGTAAACATTCATTGTTGAAGGCATCCCCATATAGTCTTGAATTATTTATCTGCTTCTAACATCACAGCACGCTTTCCATGCTATTCATGCGCCGATCGTCAACATCCGGTTATGCAAGTTGTTCTCCCCAATGGGACCGGTATCTTATCTGATGTAACCATGTTGAATGTCGACCAATCATGTGATCAGCGGGTGCTTATTACGCCCAGGAACAATCACGTTTGTACCAGATGACTTTCAAAAGAGGAAAACACTGTCTAACAACGGTGCGACTGTCTTAGTTTCTCTTACGAAAACAACTACAAGCCCGTAATGTATTTTAAACTATGCATATATCTTGAGGTTTCGTAACACACGATTTGCGTAAAAACCAACTTTTTACATAATTATCTGCAATACCTTCTCCCGACCATTGAAATATTACAACACTGTCCAGCGAGTGTAAGACAGTGGCCTGTGAGTAGACGAAAACACCTAACATCACGTTCACATCGTTTCCCATCGCAATTTTCTGGACCAGTTTTCCTTTGTCAGGAGACAACCTTCTTAAGCGTACCTATTCAGTGCGGCCTTTTCATGACTGTTAACTGCAGGCTCGTAGCTAGCCACGCCTATTGGGCGGAATCAGAGGTCTGAGGGGGCACTAAATGAGTACTTACGCACTACGTACTATATGCATATCTTAAACAGAGGGGTTATCGGGGCGGAGTTTGTAAGGATATCGCTCCAGAATGCCTCCTGTAGCTTGATATATTGTTATGACTGAAGGATGACATCATACTGTTTACTGATCTTCTTGTTTCTTATCTTCGATTCGATTCGATCGACTAGTACATGATCATTCGGCTTCGCAGAATTGTAATAAAATCATTCCCAACGTTTTCCTTATCTCTCCTTCACTTCAGAAACTGTAAAAAAAAATTCAGCCTCGTACCCTTGCATCACGAACTGAAGCAAACGTATAGACATGTATAGCTTCCAAAATAAATCTCTGATTTAAGTATTCAGCAATGGCAAGTTTAACAATGCGCACGTTTAGCCTGCCAACAAATAGCCAGGTCATCGGACAGTACAGCATTAGTCTCAAAACGATAAAATTTATGGCTATTCCTTGAGCGGAAAGGGGGTGGCGATGGAGTCAAAACTCTATTTTTGTCGGCGTTATAAATACAGGCTCCATACAAAGAAACTATATCATCAAGAAAAATACTTACAACAGAATGATGGAGGATCAATTCCCACTGATTGAATTTATCAAACGAAAGTATGTCTCTCATGTCGGTAATGAAGTAACCTTAAAATATAAAAGAAACAGACCTGACTTTCAAAATGGCAATCATCTAATCACGGAGTAGTTCCTCGGGCAAAAAAAGCTTCACTGTTAAAATCTGCCCACGAAATAAGGGCCACGCAACACAGCAACTTTCAGAGATTCTTCAAAATTTGATACGCTTCCTCCAACACTATAAACCTGACATAAAAGTATCGCACGAGACACTACATTTCTCTGCACCCACCTTCTTCTGAGAAAGCTTCCCCAGATTATGACGATTCGAGACATCTTGTTGACCCCTCAGACACCCTTCAAGCCTATTCTATAGGTCTTCAGGTATGTTTCACGTTATTACAGGTGTGTTTGATCATTTATGCGTTTAAGTATGAAGGGGCGCACGTACAATTTAAGGTGTTTTCCAATGACTACACTCGCTTGTCTGCCAAGCCAATTTTTCCTCATCTTCATTAACATCGTCTGTGACAAAATTAGTGTGATAATGTTAAAACAGCTCTAATTAGTCTTAAGTAATCATACTTCGCCTAAAAAAATGAAATGGTGTTATTTACATGGATTGATAGTCAACAAGCGCAAAAAAAAAACCAGGAAATTTCGGGGGAAAGTTTGATGTAAGCACTTCTTACTACAATATTTTGAAATGCTTCCTTTAAGTACAGAAATGTTACAAAAATAATTTTAAAAAGCAGAATTTTTGGCGTATGCATGACAAACTTGAATCTGCAATCCTATCATTTAATGGCGTGGTAATGAAGGAACCATAAATTTAAATTTTGCAACATATCATTTCCTTATGTCTAAAAGAGAGGCAAGAAAAACCTTCCAGGGCAATGCAGTATTGAAAAACCCTAGCTATGCACAAGAAACTGCTAGCATAGTAAAGTATAGTATAGTATAGTACAGGAAATTAAAGTATATTATAGTATAGTGCAGGAAATTAAAGTATAGTATAGTATAGTACAGGAAATTAAAGTATAGTATAGTGCAGTATAGTCTAGTCTAGTCTAGTATAGTACAGCATACTATAGTACAGGAAATAATTGTATATGGTATGGTATAGTTTAGTACAGTATAGTATAATATAGTCTAGTATAGTATAGTATAGTATGGTTGGGTACAGTGTAGTATAGTATAGTTTAGTACAGTATAGTATAGTACAGTATACTATACTATAGTATAGTTTCGTACAGTACAGTACAATATACTATAGTATAGTATAGTTTAGTACATTATAGTATAGTATAGTATAATATAGTACAGTATAGTACAGTATACTATAGTATAGTATAGTTTAGTACATTATAGTATAGTATAGTTTAGTAAGGTATAGTCTAGTATAGGATGGTAGGAGAGATATACTACAGTGTGACACAACCTTGACATATCTGCGGCAGAAAGAAACGCCAGTGGAATCCCCGTAAACGACCAATAATTGTCACCAATTCAGCGACATGGAAAGATAGAAATGTACAAAAACAACAAAAACACAACAACTCACAAAAGCTGTATATAAAAGACACTTCCATTCACAAGCAAACTATAACTGATTAGTCCTTGGATCTTAAAAACCGTTTGGGTTGATATAAAATCGAGCAATGTTAAGAGCTGATACTCATATTTTAATAGAAAAGGCCATGAACATACTGCGAATGGGAGGGGGGAGGGGCTTAATCGAGATGTTTGAATCTGACAAAGAAATAGGCTTAACAGGGTTGTAATGAGGTATGCAAGAACTCCTTTATCAGATTCAGCATTTGGAAGTTCACTATCTGGTATTGGAACATATGTTGAAGGGATACCACTTCCTTATAACTTCATTTCATGACGGAAATTGTCCTGTCGATCAAGTTCGGCGAGAATCCACATTAACCAGGGCACCAAAGAATGGATGTGCACTTGGACACTCTGGCATTAAATCGTCGAACTGTGTCGTATTTGCCCATACAGGTTTATTTCATGAACGAATAAATTCCACCTCTTTAACATATTTTGAATGTACAGCAGGACTAGGGCTCTTCATAGCTTTATTTCAGTTCATGCGCTATTATTATTATTTCTGTTCATGCGCTATTTAGAGGAGCATGTCCTGGTACTCCTACAATACGACTTTGCGGCGCGATGGCGGCACAGGCTGTCATATGAGCGAAATGAAACTGGCCTATAAAACCAAAATCACTATAAATATCATTTGTTAATGACGCGTAGAGCGTGTATACTCAAGGGTGAATTACAAGAATGGTTCGAATCCAGGACCTCCCATTAAGAAAACGAAGACTTTACCATTGCACTAAACAGGCTTCAACCGGGCAAGCGCCTCAAGGACTTCATGTGTAATGAGTTCTATACTATGTAGTTCATGACTGCACTTGCATTTACCATTTCTATCGAAATAGTAAAGTCTTCGTTTTCGGAATGGGAGATCCTGGGTTCGAACCGGGCCAGCGCCTCAAGCACTTCATGTGTAATGAGTTCTATATAATATAAATAAATACATAAAGTAAATGAATTAAGATTAGGAAATACAGGAAACATCCATTCCTACGTTTATGACGCAAAGGTTGCAGCGGTTTGGTAACCCTGAGAAGGAATGGAGATCACAGCTAAGGCTGAGTCACCACATATTAACTACATAAATAGACCACAAGCGTCATGCAGCAATAGTGAGAACTTTACAGACACCACAATACCGCTTGTGTAGTGGTTCTGCAACGAGAGAACATTCAATGAACGGAAGTGTCGGTTGAAAGTATACATGGGGCTTTTAAGAAGAAATAAAACGGAGATAAAAGGTACTGGCTCCAGGAAAAGTTATAGCTTCCACCCGCTCTCACGGTTTGATAATTGCTTTTACCTTGACTCTGTTTTGAAGACTTGGTTTATCGGCACCGACGACAGCCGATATAATCATTTGAATAAAGAAGAATGTTTCCATAGATTTGAGATCTTAACATATTTACTGAATGACGGGAAAGCAATGTAATACGGGTACGTAAAAAACAGATAATCTTTTAAGAGAAGTAAATATACGCATGTGCGAAGATTATCAACGCTAGGAAATACAATGACAAAGGAAACAGACCTAAAAACACAATAAGGAGAAAAGGCTTCGGAGAGCACAGATACTTCGTGTAGACAATAGACACAGTCTCTATTGCAGGCAAAGATTCATGGGGCAGACATCTGGGCACTCAAAGAAAACCGAAAAGGAAAGCTAGCCGTGGCTCGGCGAAGCAGTAGAACATCCATGCTAAACGTCACCAGAAGGGACAATATCAGGAATGAGATTATGAGAAGTGAAATAAATGCGACATGACTAGGTGGAGGAGGTGCTACGTACGAGAGGACAATGGGTCAAAGAAATCGCAAGGATGAGCAGAGGCAAAATATCCCAAAAATAATAACAGAATGGACACCCAGGGAGGGAATGAGAGGGCCAACGTACATCGGTCGCGCATGAGAATGGCTACAACCCTGCCCTTGTACCAACGTCATCAGTGATTGATTGAGCCGCCGTGGCCTAGTGGATACGTTCCTTGCCTTCAGTTCAAGAGAGTCGGCGGTTAAATCTAGGAAGGGCCACTGATGACGTCAAGGAGGACATCCGGTCTGAAAGTGCTCTATGCTCCAAACAAGTCCCATATACAAGGGCTCCGCCTTAGCCCTTGCAAAGGGGAGTCCACTGCATCATCACCATCATCATCAGTGACTGGGGGGTAACACTTTATTGCTATGGAGCAAAAGGTTCTATAATTCGTCTTCACGTCAACAAAATCAGCAATTTTTGCAGACGTCATCAGTCTATCGTCTCTACGCAAACTTTCGCTTTTCTAGAATTTTCATACCCTGGTCGTTCGTAAGTTTGTTTTAAAATGCAGTTGTGAACTTGCTTCTCTAACGTTTGTTACAGTAGCTGGAAAGCACGGCTAAAATAATAAAGAATGAGTTCAAATACCTGTTGATAAGGCCAGCAGAAAATATGACAGGGGTGTCTTGGTGACAATCATGTCTTGTAGCATCTTCGGTTCGTAGACAAAGCTGAAAGAAAAATATACTGAACATTACAAAAACTTCAATAAAAGATATGGGATCATATATTTTCTACCACGTCAAATATATGTTTATATACGTACGAACTCAATAACCATGAATGCATAGGGTGCTGGTAGGTATCCAAATCATGACCTCTCGCACCGAAAACGCCGACTCGACCACGACAATACGTGGTACAATAGTTTAGTCGCTAATGCTACCATGAAAAGCTGAGGTTCTTGGTGGTGTCTGATGAGGATACGGGCAAAGCGGATTGTTCAAAATAGCGAGTGCATGGGCCCTTTTATTCGAACTTAAAATGAGGTGAAAATCGAAAGATGTCCCTGAGGGTATTTGTGTTGACGAAGCAAAATCGAAGATCATTGCTACGACATGAATTGTTTTAGGGTAACATGGAAAATAAGCTTTAGTGCGAAATGAAACTGAAAAATGGAGATGGTACGTCATGTGGCTTCTTTTAAAAGAAAGTTGCCAATAAGAACGCTGGAATTGCGCCAAAAACTGACTGACGTGTTGAGCAATCGCTAGACCTTTTCTTTCTTACGTTTATGACGTAATTTTGCGACCGATTATCACATAGAAAACAGTCTTCAAGCTAAAGAGTTTTAAACAAAATACAAATGGAACTGGTGTGCTATCTACTAATCGTAACATGATGATGCACCCCTTATTTTAAAAAGCAATTATCGTAACTCGTAAAACGAACAAAATTTTGGCACCCAAATTTGAAGGAACGGCTTGAGTCTTCATTCTTCAATTTCAGGGCAAGATTCCCTCTCTAGCAGTGACTTTATGGGGACAAAATAAGTAAAGCAACTGAGAAAGATGCGTACGATATCAATTGGCTCGTCTCTTGTTCTATCACTTCAACGGGCAAGCGCAGATTATAATGTCCTGCATAAATTAAGGGTGTGAACTAATGCAATGCCCCTCCCGCCTTTAACCACTGCTCTCTATCCTTTCAGTACGCCTGCCACAATTAAATACTCCGACTTCTTTTTCCTGACTCCCTGCTCATGAAATTCAACTCTTGCGTGAGTCTGACTGAGGAAAGCGCGTCATGTGATAAGAGCTATTCCATGCTGCAAACACCTGCGTTTTGCCAAGGTTGTCAGAGCTACAGCCATGGCGATATTTTACTATTTACTCAAATCTGCTTTCCTATTAGCTACATAATCCATGGTGTTAAGAAATGTTTTGGTTTCAAGTTCATATCAATGAATTTTTGCTCAGGAATGACGCCTATACGTTGTTCGACGTTGGCGGAAATAATCCATCGACTGGGCAGTCACAATAGATAATCAAATTCTGCCTCCTACCGAATAACGAGAACTGATCTTCTGACGTTCGGTTACAACAACTATCTTTCTCGCAGTGATACCCGTTTTAAATGGTGACTCTTTCTGACTGTAAACCATTTCGTGCACCTCTTTCGCATTGATTACAATTGAGATAATAACACTCCCACTTACGATTACGGAATATCGCTCCATTGAAAAGAAGTCGACCATTGTCATCAAGATGTACAAAAAAGACAGGGGGGATAAAAGTCCTATGTCACTGAAAAATACTGGGATTAACTGAATATTTGTAGATGAGCGATAGTCGTTCCAAATTACAAATATGTTTAAAAGAAAGGAAGTTATACTACTCAAACGTGATAGCCTTGCCTTGTGAATAAGCCTTAAAGAGCTGGTACTCACTGCCTTACTGAAACATACATATGATCTACCCAACTCATGTCAATAAACGTAATTTATTACTTTTGAGTCATCTACAAGTACTGCAGCTTACAGTGTACAAAGTTGAATAGTTTTCAATTAATTAAAATGTCTGCTAACTGGGCGAAAAGGAAATGCTGCTGACTGTTAGTATCGTCCTACACAAGTTTGTCCCTTTATCTGTCTAAATGTTTACCTACAAAATCAACCTAAAAAAACCTTTTGCTGGGTGCTGGATTAGATGGATCTGGAAGCTATTTCAGATTTCATATTACTACCACATTGCAAAAATCATAAGAAGGGGTGATTATTGAGGGTTATCCATAATTTCTTAAATTGGGGGTCACAATGAAATACTATTTTGATGTGAAAATGTTCATAAACTTTGCAAATTTATGAAGAATGGTGGAGGTGAGGTCCGAAAACTTACAATTTTTGTGGCATCAAAGATGTTTAGCCCCTCTACTGAGTCTCTACTGCAACATGTTGTAACATACAGTCTGTCAAAAAATCAAGTTTTTTTCTCCTATTGGAATTGTCAGCCATTACTGATGGGTTGTGGGCACATGTTGTGTATACCTGAGATTAAAGACAGGTACACTCTATGAGGTTAGCATTTTATAAATGTGATGGATTCTCCCATCAATACGACATATGAGAGCTCAACTGTTTGATCGATTGAGAAACCTACTCTGTGAATTAGAGTGAAAGTGGCTGAATAGACCACAGTAACTTGTACCCTTCCTGTGTTCTTGAAGCATGTTCAGCATGACACATGTGTGACAAGGCTCGGCTGTCCAAACACAGGTACAATCCATCCGATTGGCTTCTTGAGTTTCCATCTCCCCAATTTCCTTCGCATGGACTGGGTGGGCCTCCTGACTATGGTAAAGAGAAGCTGTCAAAGCTTCCCTATGCTGGAATCGACCCGGGTCAATGATTTTCAAAGCAAGCTTTTAGATCACAAGGCCACATGCTCCACAATATACATCTAACATGTACAAACATGTACAAACATTATGCTAATGAATTATGATCAAGTTCAATTCATAGCTACAACTCACTATGAATACCTAACAAGAAATCACGATGAAGATAATGGAACAGAAATGAAAATTTACAACAGGAATAGCAGTGCCACTTGTGTTACCTGAAGCAAGTGGCAGACCGAGACAGAAATATTCTCTGAGAGAGTAGCTCCAAAGCCAAGTGAATTGGCTGAAATAAAATTATGTATTGCAAACTGGAGGAAGCAGCAGGAGATGGGGAGAATTGTTTAAAGTTGATTGCCAGCTAGCACAAGGGATCCTGTGGCAATCAAAGCCAGTAAACCAACACAAGAAGACTGTTCAAACATGTATGTAATATATACATATCAATTGCAAATGTCTTCCAACAACTAATAGCATGAAGGTAGTGGAGGAAAGAATCATAATAATGTAGGGTTCAATCTCTAAATGAAGGCACAAGGTATGTTAAGGGGCAACAGCCACCGTTAAAGTTGGTCCCCAGTTTACAGAATGATGAGTGGCTATTAATGAAAGTGAGATAAGATATCTTTGCACTATATCCATTGATGAAGTTACTCAAATTCAAAATCTAAAATAGCCCTCTCCCCTCATTGTTACTAAGGTCATTTATCAATGATATGGGCAATCACACCAATAGGATGAAAGCAGCTTTCTTAGAATTCTTGAGAAAAAACACTTGAGATAAAAGACATCATTTCTCACTTTCAGTATGAGATTTGAATGCAAAGTGTATCACAAACATCAGGGGGGCAATATTCTTGTATTGTTCTCACTAGCTGTTACTACACATATACAGTCAGGAGGTATGACAGCAATTCACCACTCAATTGAAGTCAACACATCACACGATTTATTCCATACTAGTGGGGCATACTTAATTGCCAACTACATCTTTCCAGAACTCATAAACTTCAGCAACTGTATATCACATAATTATCACAAATGCTTGCATGACAGCTCTTTTCTGAGTGAGTTCTATGACCAATTATATGGAAATGTGTCACATTGAAATCTCTAAAAGCTTTACCCGGTGATCAAAATTTCTGAGACCCTAGAAGATATGAGGATCCATTTAATGACATACCTCAGTCCACCATCTTTATCAAAAAAGATAAATTCGTATAACAAAGGGCATGAATAGGTAATAATAATAAAGGTATACTTAGGAAATTCCACTAAAGGGGCATATGCATATGTATTCATGTATATTGTATTATCATGTATTATGTGATTGTTAGTGTGTCTGTCTGAGAGCTTGTATATGGTAATGAAACTTTGGTTGCTGGTAGCAGTGAGAATCTGTGATTGGCTTTCTGGATTGTTGACTTAACTAATTCACTAATTAATGTAGTGGTTCCTCTGTCTGTTGTTGGGTCTGACCCTTACTCATACTTAAAAATTTTTCCAAATAAAGCTTTTTGATGTGACAGTAAAGTTGTTTAAAATGCGAATTTTATTGTCTTGAAATGCTCCCTCTCTAAAAACCTACTTAAAACGTACAATTAACTTTTAGAACACTTCGCGTAAGGAATCTGTATGAAGACAATAACATACCTATTAAGACACTCAACAGGTCGAGGTTCTAGATAAGAAGCTGAAGCACAAGAAGATGAAATAAACTACAAGAACCTAACTCCAGCAACTGCTCACCAAAGTTGGGATACTTTTCTCTACTTCTATTTTCAAACTGAAAAATTATTAGAGTGGCAAGGGGTCTGCTATTGATACCGTGCAATTTTTCAATCAATATTTACTTTAATAAATTTGCTTTTGAGAAGAGAGGATTTAAAATGATACGTTTGAATAGATACTAGAGAAATAGAAAAGTATGTCGCCAAAGGGATTCGAATCCGTTCTCTAGTATCAATTCAAACTAATCGTTACAAATCCTCTCTTCTGAAAAATATTTGCCAACATTCAATGGGTTGTGGACAGCATGATGGGCCGGATGGCGCAGAGAGGCAGATATCCAAAATAGCGTAGAGCAGGATGTCGATCTCCTTCGGTGGAGTATAGGGAGCTAATGTCGTGACTAGAGTAACAGATCATGTTATCAACAAGGGTTACTTAGCTAGGTTGGTAGGGCGCACACCGCGAATGCGTTGGTCACGGGTTCGAATACTGTTGGTGACATACTTTTTTATTTCTATCTAAGTAAAAATTCAAAGTATCTATTCAAACTTAAGAAATTTATGGCTGTAAGTTATTTTGCCTTTT
>JAAAKL020012478.1:0-13010 GCA_010016065.2 Carybdea cf. marsupialis auct. non (Linnaeus, 1758)
ACTGCACTTTTTCATGTTTATTTTTTCAAGCAAAACACTTCTTTTCCCACTCTTTTCTAAAAACTAGCAAATAATTTTAAGATATATAACTAAGATGTATAATATTTTAGTAGATTGGACATGCAATCAAACATATTGGTCCCAAAAGAGTAGTCAATAAGCATTACCTCATCATGTTGGCCCAACTCTCTATTATGACAATTAGAGAACCAGGTTTCAGGCAAGAAAGCAACCCATTATACAAACAAAGATAAACAAGGAAGAGAAAACCTATTGAAAATTAAACGAAACTCGACATGACAACACTCAACCTCACGATGGACAATAGCACCGGGATACCAAAATCTAAATCACTGAACAGATACAAACAGCAGTCCAAGGCTGTGTTGATGAGTTAGCGAGAAAAAGACACCAGGATTATTGTCAGCCATCTTATCCAAACGCGCTGCTATCCTCATAATATTAGCAGTAGATTTCAAGATTAGAAGTAGACTTGCATCCTTCTTTACCACACGACAAACATTGTACTGCCCCTTGTTTTGTACTGTAAGCTGACGGTCTGATAGATTTCTTCATTTTGCTTGCCATAGCTGGCATCTGCTTATAGACTATTATAAGTTTTTTAAGACATTGTAAATGAACACTAAATATGTTACAATTGGGCAGAAAGGGGCAGGCACCATAATGCCTAACTGACAATGACCCTGTTTTGCACCCCTTGCTCCAATCACCACCAGCTGCCACTGCTTTCCACGCCACCCCTTCGTGGCCTCCTTCATCACAGTGATGAACAGTTGGGAACTCAGTGCTGAACTTTGATGGACTCCGACACCTATGCTGACCTTCTCTGATGTTCCTAAAGCAGTCTTTACTCATGATGTAGTTCCTTCATAGGGCAGCATCACTATTTTAATCAACGTCTGTGGTACTCTCAACTCTCTGGATACACAATCAAACACCTTCTCGAAGTCAACAAAGACATGATACAGAATATTTCCTTATCACTGTACTTCGCCTGCATCTGCTTAATTATGAGTATAGCATCAATTGTTGATCTTCCATTCATAAATCTAAACTACCTTTTATCAATCTGTACTATATCACGTAATCTGTCCTCCGATGCCTTCTCCTGGATCTTCATTGCATGCTCCAGTAGTCTAATTACTTGTTGCTTGTCACACTGGAGGGTGTCTCCTATTCCTTTATAGGTGAGTGATGTCCAACTATCCTTCTATTTATCTGGACTTCTTTCTTCTTCTGCCTAGATTGAGGGAAGTAAATTGAAATTTGAAAAATATTCATTGATTTGATATTCAAGAAAATATGAATTTTGTAGTCGTAATCAAGGACTGGTTGCTATTGTTCTTGAGCGCTACATCGAGTACTATGATCATGTCATAGAGTGTGGAATTAACAAAACACCTGTTGTTTGTTTATACTCCCTTGTTCTTCGATACCTCACCATAGCGTTGTTTAGCGTGTATCTTATATGTTCCTAGATGTTAAGATATCATTCATATAAATATAAACGTGTTCATTTAAAGCAATCAAGTTGTTTGTGTTCTCGTAAAAGGTGCTTCTTCAGAAACAACGATTCTGGTCTACTAATAATGTTATCGTAAGCGTTAATGCCTTAATTTCAGGATAATGTCTATCTTTTAATACAAAATAACCCCATACGTTGCGCAATATGGGATTGCTTTTGAAATCGTTTAACCAGACTATTCGGTACCAGATGTGTTCCGATAAAGTTTTATGAAAGGCACTGGATATATTTAGGCACCAAATACATTTCAAGACGTATCCCTAACTTGTTGACAATGATTAGACCAGTAGTTTCCAATAGCATGCATGTGCCTCCTTGGGAGATGTTCTGAGATACCAGATGAGTTTTAAGGTTTTTGAGGGAGGTTTTTTGGGAGCTTTTGAGGCAGGAATGGGGGCGTTGAGTTGGTAAAACCAGGTTTTGACCAGGTTTAAATCTACCGATGACCTTCCATGGGAACTGTAAATTTCTTAAGAGCAGTCCACTACAGTCCACGATTGCTATACTAAAGGAAATGAAAAGGTTTCATTAACAGGACTCGAACCAGGTACCAATAGATATGTAATATTCACTACATTTTGCGTCGTATCTCTTTTTTAGTCCTTTTTGAGAGCAGCGTTCAGTAAATGCATGTAGCATAAGTCCCATTGTCTATTGGCGATAAGCATCTCTTCCACCTTTTATCGTTACTTGCGAGATATGATTAGGAAGCACGTGACTCTGTAGAGAGTTTTAATAAGGGACCATGCAACAAATGATGCCTCTATAGAAGCTCTAAACACTTGTTTCAACTAGAAGGACAAGTATCTCGCGTTATGTGTGCTGAGTAGCCGAGAAAACGAAAACAGTGTTAATTTAGTACACTCATTCTGATGCAAACCTAACCTAAAAAGCTAACTCTTCGTACATATTACATAGTATGCAGCTGACTGGATCGAACTTTTCTAATTGGATAGACTTCAAGACACAGCGAAGAAGCAAACTGATTCAGAATGTTATTTCATGAACGTAATTCCCCATTTTAAGTTAGGTAAGAGAAGCCTCTAATGTCAGAACGAAACTGGGTCGATCATACCGAAGCCTGGAGCGTACAAGACGTAGCACTGGAGGATTATGTTTGAGTGGAGAGTTTCACGATGAGCAGAAAACTAGGCATAGTCCAAGGTTTTGAGAACTCTGCATCCCTACTGTGAATCTTTACGTTATAAGGTGTGGTAAAATAAAACATTGAGAATTATATTAATCCGCTTTTCAATCAAGCACTGCTTAGTTCTTTTTCTTTGGAGGAGAATTTGGAACCTTTTTATCTAGCAATCGTAAAATCCTTTAGCAGTAGTTTTCAAAAGCATTGTTTCACAGCATGATGTCTTTGTGCCGGCCTTACTACTGAAAACAACTTATATCAAGCCCTAGGAAGCAAATTTGAGGGAACGAATTGGGATTCTACAATCTTTCGGTCAATCTAAACAACAAAGAATTTCATCACCTCTCACCAGAAAACTTCACAAGCACGGTGTGAAGCATTTCTGTTGATTGCACTACCAAACGAAAGAGCATCATGTTGTTGATTGACAGGGTAGCTACACACTTAGGAGGAAAGCTAGAATGTTTTCGCAAATCTTGAGAACAAGTTTTCATGTCATTCAACTAAGCACTGCACTACGTAGAATATGTTTCTATGTACACGAATTGAAGAGAACTTGCATTAGTTTACTCGCTCGTAATTTTCATCCAGGATTAATTGCTTACCACAATCTCTCTTAATGTTAGCTGCTTTAATAAAGCCGTCAAGCATCACATGTAGCGTACCCACTACCAAGCTGAGTAACAGAAAAACACATAAAACTGAGTCGAAAGTCAAGGAAATTCAGCAACTTTTAGTTCTACAACTTAAGTAAAGCCACTTTCTGGCTTTGTAACTACCCGGACTAAATTCCTTGCTCAACCAGGGCTATTTATCATGTTCATATGAATGATTGTAAACTGAACCTTTGTGATAACTGTATCGGTTAATTGTCACAAGTATCCTATACGTCATTAAGAGCCCCAATCAATCTTTCAATCGGTTGATATTTTACTTCCACGCATTGTGATTAGACTCGGAGGCTTTTTAATTTGCCTCATCTCTTGAAATAGCGCATTATGTTGCCATGTGAGTGTAAACAGACATCAACAAGCTATAGCCGTTAAAGAACGAGACCCCATACCATACTGACAAGGGTGCGGTACAATACCAAGTTTACCATGACTCAGCATCGGCAATACCAAAAAGATGCAGGAGTGCATTCATTAACACCACTCTCATTAGGTACTTAACAATAATTCACCTCAGCAGTTACGAGGCCATTGTTTCTGTTGGTGCAGGCTGAGTTTGACACGCAAGCTAAGGCACTGCTACAAGACAAATATATCGCTCTACAAGTTACGACTTGAGCTCATAATAGTTAACACTACTTGGAACTTGACTTTTTAACAACAAAGATAAAGTCCCGTGGAAAATAAAGCAATCGTGCATGTTTCGGGCAAGCTGAAGAATTAGCTAAGAACGGGAAGAATAGGTATTTCTTTCTTCTTTACTGTTAATTTGCATAAGTTCCAGACAGCTATAGAGAGAACCTGCATGTTACCCATTGCGTTAATACCTACCATAGTCAGTTTGCAATAAAAATTTTGTCTTTGCAAGCATGTCATTCATTGCCTAAAGCAACCCAGTAAGAGGTCTGTAGGAGTGAAACGAAACTAAAATGTAGGGCTTTATTTGAAAATATCAGGCAAGCTAAATGTGGCGCTAAATCGTATATCAGCTTGTCTTCACGCCGTTTTTAAAGGCGCAATTATCACATAATGACCCCTTAACTTCTTAATCTTAGAATTTAATTAGCAAGACCTTGATTTGCGCAAAGAACGTGACCACTGCTTTCCTTTCTGAAGTACAATACCACGATTGATATCATTGCAATTGAAATCTCACAGACATTGCACAAAGCAATGAAGAACGTACAGGTTTTTCTGTGGCTTTGCGTCATTATTCCTAAACACAATCACAATCACTAAAGATCAGATTATTTGGCCCCATCGTATACCGTTGGTCTTCAGTATTTTTACATGCCTCTAAACAAATTTACTCAAAATCATTTCTTTCTCTTTCTGTTAGTTCCCCACAAATGCCATATTGGCTTAAGCATAATGGCAGAGATGGCGGAGTGGTTTAAGAAGCCGACTTATAATCCTAAGGGTTCTGAAATTTGAAGATTCAAGCCACGATCCAGTTTAAATATTCTTGAATAAGGTATGAACTCTACAGTGCTTTACTGTACCAAGATGTAGAGTTGGGACGTGGCCGTGATTGCAAGTAAATGAATATCCAGTTTGTGGCTGCTATACCCTACACTACCCTGTGAGTGGATAAAAAAAAGCATTGGCAGCAGAACTGAGCTGCGGAGTAAATGTCCGTTGTGTCTTTTAATATGTTTTGATTAGAAATGGCGCTTTATACGTCCAGTGTAAATTATAACTTCTACCAATATCTCCTCGATGATTTATCTGAATTCTGCAAATCATTTCACGCTATCAGACCCCTTCTTCTTTTATTTTTTTCATGGCATTTAGAAACCATAATGACGAAAATTAAGTTAGCAGAGAAAAGGAGCTGTTACTTTGATGTGGCACAAATTGAAGGAATGTTGATAAAATGGAGCGGCGGGATATGATCTAAACAAGACTCACCATATCTTGTCATAGTTCATTACTAATAATCTAAAGGTTTTTAAGGTTACAGTTGAGAGGGGAGACTTCTTATGATCCCTACTTTGTTTACAGTATTTAAAAAAATCATTTTTATGAAAACAAGCCAACTAATAACTTTTTAAAACTTGGTGTACAATGGAAAGTGATATTAAAGTCACAGCTGAAAGTACAATTTTTGTCTCGCATTTGTACAAGGTCATCAGAGACTTTACAATAAACTTTATAGATAGTCTTTGTCAAAAATAAGGCTCCTTTGTGGTGCGTCTTATAACATCAAGCACCCGTAAAAGTTCTCCCAAAGGTTTAACAGAAAGTACAGAAATTTGCATTTGAAACTTTACTTTAAGTTTGAAACATGCTTTTTTGTGAGCTGTAGTCTCTCATGTTTAATATACTTTAATCTTGAAATTCCCCTCTCTCATGTTTAGATTGTGTCGTGACATTTTTTCAGTAAGCTAAGACTATTCCTACGACAAGATAAGCTGATAATTTTTTTTTTATTTGTGGCCTAACTTCGTTGACAATAGGCCCTATGCTCTTTCACTCCGCCATTAATATCAAAATCTCGACGCCAAAAAAGTCACCATGGAACCTAATTATCAAGCAATATGTTTTCATCACAACGTAATCCTTTCGCATGTTGTAGTGTTTTAATATAATTAGCCGGTCTTCTGCCACGAAATATTTCTTTGATCATCCAAATACCAACACGGAATGCCAATATAGATTATTTTCGTAAAGAGATCACCCCAATACCTGGCTATTACCATATTTTAGCAATTGTTTGGGTATAGATGTAATGAAGCTAACCTAAAATTCTGTTACTTCACAACCGTGGCCATATACAATGATTCCATTAAAATTAAAAGCGATTTGGTCTTTAAACTTTTAAAATTAACGCGTGAAGTGAAAATGTCAAAGAGCATCGATTTTTGACTTTTCTAAAGCAATCGCACATGCGCACTACAAGAAAAATTTATAAAGAAAAATGGGATTGACAAAGCAACGAGTATTTTCGACATTTTTTATAACCAAATACTTCATCTTCGTTGCAGTTTTTTTGTTTCACACTCTGTTAAGGCGTCTTCCGAATATTTACTGTACATTTTGAAACGACGTGAGACTCGTTCAGATTAAGTGATGAAGTAGCCAAGTTGAAGGTATTATTTATCAATCGCTTTCTTGATAGAAGATAAGTATTCCCTGCTGCTTTTACGCTAGACTTTATAAAATTAAAAGGTATTGCAACATGTAGACATGAGCAATGCTACTCAATTATATACTAAAAAATAAGATCTATTTACTCAATGACTCAGGCTCTATTTCTGGGGATACACAATCAAATGGATTTCTACTAGAACTTGTGTGAGTCGTGTACATGCGACGTTGTAGATTGAAACCCTTGAAAACGAGGCGTCAGCGTTGACAGTTTGGGTTAAGCGTTTTTATGGACTAGAAAACTACTATTTTTTTGACTTTTCACTGGCTAGGTTACTTACTAATGGTTAGGAGTCGCTCTCATCTCTAAAATTCTCTCTGTTCCACTCATGTATCTCCTTAGTAAATAGGCATGGGCGTCTTTTCTTCTCTAATTGTTTTTATGTCCTCCTTTAGGTTAGGCGAGGTTCGTTGCAGTTTCTGGATAGTTGGGTTTCGCGTACATGAAGGAGATTTCAAATGTCTTGAGCTATTTCAGTTTATCGAGGAGACGAAAGATTTATAACTATTCGTTTATAGATAATTTATACCTGTCACAACTGTGTAGTATTCAGTACCCTCCTAGTTTTTTCCTCAATAGTCTTTGAACTTCTAAACAACGCAATCTCTAATTTACCTTAACACACACCATTTGTCAAGTTTTTCCCTTTTGCGGAACAAAGACGTTGAGCATCGAAGAATGCAAGTGGGAAACATAAGAGAAGTTTTACAATAAACTGTTTGCTTATAAATGATGCCACTAGGGGATCAGTGAATTAGTTTTAAAAATCAAGGGTGTTGTAGCAGTTTATTATTGTGTGAACGTACTTCGCTGTCATCCAAAGAAAACGTTTTTAAGGAGCAAATGGCCAGTGCACAGAAAGATCAGATTTTGCAAAATGGGTTGAAGTTTCTTGACTACCATATCTCAAAACCATGTAGTTGAAGTTGGGCCTAATAGATCTATATTATCATTTATATCAATATTATTATTATCATTATTATTATTATTATTATTATTAGTAGTAGTAGTAGTATTGTTATTATTATTAATTAGAGTTGGCTTGTTTTGTTTGTTGTTGTTGTTTGTTTTTTTCCTTGGTGTAAATTATATTTAGTTTATTTACTTTCTTTCCCTTTCCTTTTCTTCTTCTTTTTGGCTTTGTTTCGTTTTTCTTAGTATGTTGACTATGTTTGTACTGTTGTTGTACTAGTTCCACTCCTGTAAAATCTTGCTGCCCCCGTCGTAATGGGTGAAAACAGTGAGAATGATATGTACACCGTATAAGCTGAACTCTCTGTAAAGTTACAGAATAAATATATGGCAATGAAGTTTAAAAAAGTAATATTTACTATGTTTGTACTGTTGCTGTACTAGTTACACTCATTATAAAATCTTGCTGTCCCCGTCGTAATGGGTGAAAACAGTGAGAATGATATGTACAATGTTGAAGCTGAATTATCTGTTACAGTTACAGAATAAATATATGGCACTGAAGTTTAAAAAAAATTATTATAATTATTATTATTATTATTATTATTATTATTATTATTGCGGGCCAAACTGATGTAGCAATCTCATACACTGTATCTAGATCCATCAGCAGGTAAACCATGCAGGATAAACGTTAACTGTAATAGTAACACACCTGTAATACGTTCTTATGTCAGAATCATATATATTTTTCCATTTCATCATTTGCATCTTTTCTATTGTTGATTATCCCCTGCAGGTGCAGCCAATGTCATTGCTGTAACTTACAGCAATTCATAGAGCAATTAATACAGCAATTCATACAGCAATTCATACAGCAATTCATACAGCAATTCATGCAGCAATTCATACAGCAATTATTACTTTGCTCCAAGATCAACTTTGATGTACGGAATAAAAATGATACATGTTTGAAATTAAAGAGGCGAATTCAAACTCCTACTGTTTGGTATCGGCAACACATAGCTTGTTACTTTTGTTAGAATGCTGATTAATCATGTGCCAACCATTACGAGGCTATGTCAGGACTACGAGTTTATGACTTCAATCCCACGCGTTATACTTGTGAGTCCGTCATGTAATTCGGTTGTTTGTAGTTTATATTGTTGTACGAAAGTCAGTTGGGTTAAAATAAAGGAGTACATTGTTGATTACGACCAAACCTTACATTTGATAGAATCATATATTCCTCATTTTGAGCGACTCGGGAAAATTTATCAACTTGGCCCTGTCGTAAAACCTATATTTCAAAAAATGTTCTTCCATTAACGTGCAGTTTAAATGGGTTTATACATATATTAAGCATCATTTATAAAAATACATTATATAAGATCATGAACTAAGGCATGTTCTGACTACGTACTTGTGATAAATTAGCTTATATAGGCTCCCGAAAATTTACAATTGGCGTCAACTCAGAGACACATTGGGAAACCAATTCTCAAAAATATGACTGGTTTGATAAATGAATGCTTTAGAATTATATTGACATTGACTGATGGGTTGATTGACGGTCATCACAATACCAATTGTTTATGGTTAACTGGATAACTGTATGGATATGAATAGCTATCACCACTTGACGCATTTTCCTCTGTTGTCTGGAAAAAGCATTAAGTCTATTTCATGATACTTTCATGTATGCACGTGTAAGTCTATTTTCTACCACCAATAAATAAATATTTGATTTCAAAAGATGCTGAGGAAATAAACAATATGTCACCAACAGGACGTAAGCATTACTAAATTTATTGTAATACATGATGGAATGCAGTCTAGACTTCATCAAACATAATACTCCAGATAAACGTACTCACGTAGCCTGCAAATGTTCAGCAAACAGGAAGTGCAGGTCAAGCCACCTTCAGACGCCGATAGTTCAGATAGATTTTTGTGGACAAAGTGTTAGCTGGGGGCTTCCATACTTAACACTAATGATTGATGACCTTTACAGCAACGTATGTTTTCCTTCTCTCGGTTAGTCACTTGAATAAATATGGCTGCCACATTTTCAGTTTGTCATCCTGAAAACTAAGTTTCCTTTCCCCTCTTCTCTATTATCCAATCCAGGTCATTCCTTACACGTCATAAAAAAGTAAAGGTTGTATTGAATAAACAGATCTCCAGACATGATTAGAAAAACTACTAATAAAATACGCTACGTAAGTTCTTTTAGGTTTGTATCACAAAAGACACTTTTCTTGGTAAGGGTATTAATCATTTCCACAGCGGCACTATCAAAATAAATGACTAATTTAAAAGGTAGCCAATTTCTTTCTTATCAAATCACGTAATTGCATTAACATGACCTCGTTCAATATCTGTTTGGCACTAAATTCATGATAACGTGGTCACTTTACTTCTAGGATGACCTCGGCGATATATCAAAGCCAAATGCCGCAAATAAGAATGCCAGATAACTGTTTGACTTTATTCATGATTGCCAAATTAAGAAAATTGATGTTAGTCCTTGTTTAGATAAAATTGGGCGTTGGGGAGAGGGGGCAGTGCATTCTTGACGTAGCATTACATGGAGCTTCGTTTTATCCGGCTTTATGCTGTCCATACCTTCGTTGGAGACATTTTTCAACTTACAGATACTTACGGCTGGTATAATCTTGAGACAGTTCAAGCATTTCCGTTCGTACCGTTTTAGATAGGCATTTATGAAATGATGCACTTTTGATAAATCTGAAAACGTTTACAAACATAACTCCTTTTTAAAAATACTTATTAGTGTTTGACTTTACCTTGTTTTATCGAACACTCTATCCGACGGTATCAATGGTACTTGTTGGTATATATGTATGTATATGATGTATATATAAACATATTAAGGCCGTACAGATAAAAGCCATAAGTAAAAACATGTATAAAAACTACAACTTCTACAATGTGAAGAGCTTTTGCTAGCATTTGGAAAATTGTTTCCCGTTCTCAGGTTCTTCATGAAAGTAAAATTTGTACCATATTATTAGTAACACTCTGATTCATATTTATCAAGTCTGCCTAAATAACCAGTATTTTTTTACTAACATAATAGCTTCTTTAAGTATTTCTTTATGAAAATATATTTATCTTAAAGATTTACACATTATCTATGCCGTTTTAGTATTATTTTTTATAAATATGGTTTCTTGGCTAAGACCATAACAAAATCTAAATGCCAGTTTTATTTTAACGAGTTACACTGGTTATTGATACGGAAAATGTATTTTGAGGAGATCTCGCAAGAGTTTAATTTTCTACTTTAATGCTTGATTGCTCATGATTTGTAAACGTTTTTCAAGTTTGACTGAGTGGCTTACATTTTACCCATTTCACTTGTACAAAATTTAGATATTTGCGTAAAAGGCAGGCAAAAACAGCTGAAAATAAACAGACATGCACTACACTCTCAAGCCTGCTTGCTGTGCGTATTTACTTTCAGTTATGTTCATGAAACGCACCATCCTTACAATAGATTTCTTGAAGTTGATCAGGCCTTTCTTAACAGAGTAATCATGAAAGCATTAGTCCATCGTCGTCTTGGCTAAGTAAATGCCCTTGTATCAGAATGTTGCAAATCACTTTTGAAAGCGACGAGCTGATCTCAAATCGGGGTAAGAAACAACTGTGCCTTCCATCCCCTTACTGAAATGGTCCCCTAAACGTAGGGCCACAAAGACTGATTTAGAGCCTCCTACCTTAGTTCTCACTTCACCTCAATTCATTTTACCGTATTTTCGGTTGCTATTTAAACCGTGTACAGACACTGATCGACAGATCTTTCGTATTTGATAAATTTCCCCACCATTACAGTGGTAAGGCACAAGGAGCTGAAAGAAAATAGTAGCTTGTAACAAAGTTGGGGATAATAAAGTGAGCAGTTTGACTCCTTGCAATAATTCTAAATAGATAACAGTTTCATTAGTCAAGTCACTGCGCATCCGTTCTTGCAATAAAATGAAGTTAAAGTCACAAATGCAACTATGCACTAGTTCAACGTGATAAAGACAGCATGTTATCACTACCATAACAAGTCTCATCTTGTCTGTGAAAAGAGAACTCACTAGCTATGATATACTACTAATGCTGAAGTTTGGTTATGGATTGTGTTTGATCCGGAATCAATGGCGATTTCAAGACAGTGCCAAGCGGGCCCATTGCATATTGCCCTGCGCTTACGTAGGTCACGCACTTCGATTGCAAGATAAAAATCGTATCGGCAGAACTGATCTCTTTGAAAATGTGAAAATTATAAACTACAACTACTGGACGGAACACAGAGACTACAGCAGGGTGAATTACATCACTAGGCATGATATCATAAGGCCTCTCAAATCATGTTTAGCAAAAAGCTTGCATATCTTTATGCAGGAGGCCAGCCATACTTGTTTGAAAATCTCAAAGGGCTATACAAATTTTATAGAGTTGCCATTATCTATGAAGCTCTTTCTTGCAGATCAACGATTTTATATTATTCAAAACTCACGTTTCAACGTACCATACATGATAATCCAAAACGTCATTTTGAAAATGGGGAGACAACATCATGAAATGAAAATGCTCAAGTTTAAAAGATTCAGATATTCAAGTGCCCTCCCCTCTCTAATATCCTTGAGCAAAACATGTATCAAGATGTAAAATTGGAATGACAGTATGGTGTTTAAGAAGACAATATGCACCAGGTGTACGGATACTACATATCAACACTACCCAGGGAGGTGAACAGAAGAGATCGTTACCAGCAGGCCTTAGCTGGGAAGGAAATGTCAATAGTAAACGTCGATAAATTTACGATATATGGAAAGGGCGCAATATAAGCAGAGTGTATGTCACCATACTTAACATGCGCTTATAACTTTCAAGTTTGATGTATTTTCGGGAATCAAACAGCTTCTCAGTGGATATAAGGATGTCCTACTTCAACACAGCAAAAAGGTTTCTTCCGAGGACACGATAGAATCTAACAATGAACAGAAAAATTTTAAGAAAACCGTAGCTGTATAGGCACTCAATCATACAGGAAAAAAGCAGACCAAAATAAACCTGTAAAGCAAAACCTTTTCATAGTGGACACCATAGACTCTTTGAGAGGTTCTTATGAGGCTTTCATTTCGTCCAGGATGTGCGTGAATCTATTTATGTTTGCGTTAGTTTATAATACATTAACACAAAACTAACACTAGGGCCTATGGTCCCTTGCCCTGTCTCCACGCTACAGCTGCCTCTGACATTATCACAGTATTATGTCTTAAGAATGCTCATTATCCGCAAACCTAAAGATTTTAAGAGTACGAAGTAATTAAGACTTCCTAGACTGAGATCGTCATCCCTCAACTGTGTTTCCGTACAGAACAAGATGACATAAGAAAAGCATTACTGACAATTCAATGAACACTGACGAAAGTTATTATTCTATAAATAGAATGAAGTACACAATCCTATATACACACTTTGTTAGTACATACGTCATTGATACACTTTAGTAGGCACATTAGGTGTACAATGATATTGTGACCAAACATTAAAAAAAGCATCGTG
>JAAAKL020012479.1:0-13010 GCA_010016065.2 Carybdea cf. marsupialis auct. non (Linnaeus, 1758)
AAGAGTATTTGTGAAAAAGAGTAGTTGAGAAAAAGAGTATTTGAAAAAAGAGTATTTGTGAGAAAGAGTATTTGAGAAAAAGAGTATTTGAAAAAAGAGTATTTGTGAAAAAGAGTATTTGAGAAAAACCACATAAGTATCACGATCAGCAATATCTACACTAAAGTCGAAAATGTTTGTAAAATACATTTGTTTGGTGTTGTTTCTAATTCTAACAAACTTTTCTTGCCACTATTTATGAGACTGCAAACTACGTCACGCTCTATTTATAAAAGAGACGTGTTTCCTGACTATCTCAGGTCTTGTAAGAATATGCATTACCTTGGGCATGACGTGACAAGAGCTTGTCTTCCCAAATGTGTACCTCCTGTCGCTAATTTTCTTATATATTTTTTCATTTACTTCTCAGCATATCGAACTCAAGACAAGGAACAAAGCTTTATCTTTGCAGTTACTATCCAACATGTGGACACTTAAATGTTACAGAAGCATAACCAAACTGTTATCTTTGAAGGACTTTTTAAAACCGAAACGCTGCAAAAGTACTGGTTCTTAACATCTTAGTCACTATTTCCCCCCACATGTTGACATAATCTTTCATTCCCCTCCGCAGCAAAACTGATGTTTCCGAAAGTTTGGTACTACTTTTAAAAAACAAGCAACAGTTACTCTGGCCACAATGTTTTAACTTTCTCACAATTATACTAACTACTTATTTATAGCAGAATGTCGTTTCCCTCCCCTTTCTCATCTATCAGGTGAAAGAGTGGCTAGGCTTGATTAAATATCGAATGAGGAAATGGCATTAGAAGCACGGGAGTCATAACATATATCGTATTCAGAAAGCATATTATCAGAGATAAGCATCGAATAATTTGCTTCATAAATCATTTTTGACTGCGCTTGTTTAAATATACCGATAATTTTGATAATCGATTGTTCATGAGAGACGAATTAGCGTCAATGCAGGATGCTTTATTTCTCTTTTGCTAATTCTCCCCTTAAATGTTTTGATATTGCTTCACATACTATAAATTTCAGACACCGATTGTTACAAAAAAGCATTTTTCAACCAACAACACCACAATAAAACTTCTCATATAAAACGAGAAGAGAATAAAAATTGCTGAGCACCAGTAGAAACTCCCTGATAAGCAAGTGGCGTGGAACTAAGATGGCGCATAAAGCAATCACTAAAGCAAATATGACATCATCACTGTCTTCAATGAGGTTATCCTTGTAGATTGGAAATTGGGGAATCCTAAAAGCCCTAAAGCCCACTACCCAGCCCCAGGTTCCTTGGCATCGCAATAGTCTTAACTTTTGACACTTAAGGTGTGGTAGGGCTTACTCGAGTCAAAGCACCACAGAAAACGTACCCAGTTCACATAGTGTGGCCAATGATGCAGTTGCCATTCTGTCTTTGTCTTGAGACGTATCACTACTAACAGCAGCTAAAGCCATTCCCAAAGAGACTGGAAACAGCCCTGGGCATAAGAACACCATCTGAGGTGAAAGAAAATGGAACACACTACAGTAACATGAAGGGAGGCATAAATTTGGGGGCAGGCAGCGGATGGCAAATCAGGTGTGGCATGCTCTATAAAAATCCCCATCTTCCAACGCGTTTTCGTCTAGCTCCCCGATAGCTATCAGTTATCTACACAAGAAAGTGTGTGTGCATATGTATGTCTTTTTGCCGGTCTTCTCCTTCCATCACCTGTCAGACGGTGGATGATCCCGACGGTACCCTCAATTTGCCACCATCCCAAGGGTCCCTATGATGATAAACTTTGGAGCCTCAATACTACAAATGCGATTTATCCTGAGGCTCATTAATAATACGCGCAATGAAATATTAAAATGCAAACTATGTAGAAAAGAGTAATATAAAAGTATTAATATAGGTAAGAAATAAAATGCCCAATTACAAAATGTTACTTCTTCCTTCGGGTAAACTTTAACTGCTAAATTGTGATTGATGATACCACAAAACAGCTTACTGTATCAACTCCCTAAATGTTGCACATATCGATAGAGTACCACATCAGCGAGCGGATATCCTTGCTGGTAACCGGAAAAATGTCGTAAAAAAGACCGTCTAGCTGCTCAGTTATAGTTAGTTTCAATTCCCGCTGAGCAAACCTCATCAATAGTTAACTCATCAATATTCACGACGACTATAACTTTTGTTGTGTCCTTCAAAAATCATATTACTACGTATATTTCATGGCCATTCCATATCTTCTGTATTAAACCCGATTGGATGTCAGAAAGGAAGAATCCGTCTTTTCAGTTCTATGTATCAGTTCAGTGCATCAAAGACGAAGGTCAACAGCAACAAAAGGGTGGTGTTGGAGGGGTAATTAGCCCCACTCCGAAAAACTATAGGGGATAGAAACTAAAGAATCTAGCTGCGTGCTAAAAATACATGATCATTACATGAATCCATTTGGCATGGGATGCTCTGTTTTACCTTTCGAACCAGGCGCAATGCCTGCACTCTTTCTACTTCATGCATAGGTATAAGATCAAGGGATCTGAAACAGAGAAGAGGAATAGAAAACAAATAAACAAACAGAATTTGTTACTATTATCAACATGGTTATTACAGCAAGAAGAGCACGTGAATTCCTACATAGACTTTAATGGGAAAGAAAGCCTTGCATAACATTTTGATTGAGCCCAGTCTAACTCCAATTATAAAAAAAGTAACAGAAAAGAACAGGTTAAAAGAACGAACTGATGCTGTCAATGCTGATAGATTGATAATTATATGGTGTAAGTAACATGTAGATATGTAATGATGCCCATTACAGAGTAGCTACGTAACTGTAATTTGACAAGAGATGGATATAATTTAAAACTTAAGTTAAACTCTGACTGAAAGAGTATTCAGGTATAGCTTGGGACCTTATTCAAACCTAGGTATAATCAAATAAAAACCCTTCCTATAGATAAATGTAAAGACTCATTAAATCTACTTCTGCCATACATACAACAACTAGTCATACATTGCAAGTTGAAAATGCCTTGATAAGAAGCTGCACCCTTAAAATACTTCCCACTGTTCAAATTCTGTTCAGCCAAGACTCTAAGTAATAACTCTTTTAGGAAGACCAAAGAAAACTTGGCCCAAGGTGGTCTCAGATGATATGTGCCAGTGGAAGCTTAATAAACAAGGCCCTATGAACAGAAATTCCTGGTGTAAAGCAATACAGTCAAGAACGTATAAGAGTTGCTAATGGAAGAGCTCGATCACCTCAGGTTTCTTGGTCTTGCTTCCTGGTTATGGCAATTGAAGTCCTTCGGATGATGTAAAATTGTATCTCCAAGGTTTCAATGAAATATCAAATACATACCTCGGTTTATCACAGTGGGTTGCCTTAAAAGCTACAACTAATAATATCAATTTCAAGTCTAAAAGTTGCGGATAGGCCGAGAAAAAGATTAAAAACTTGTATAATAACGCAAAACGTTGGTACACATCAGACCAGTTAAATAATATATGCAGCTAGCAATCAGGAAATCAAGTTTTTACAGTAATCAATGTCTCTTGAAACAAAGACTTATGCTAATGTCTGGGTGGTACTTCCTGTCACGCATTTCCTTACATGTTATACATTATGCAAGTTAAAAGAGGAGTCCTCACAAATTTTATCTGAATGGGTCACTAAACTCATACTCTTGCCAAAACAAAACAAGAAATGAAAAACTTTATCTTTCTCATAAGGCAGTTTAACTAGTGCTTGGATGCATGACTAGTTACAGTTGAATAAATAATCGAATTGAATATAAATCAGTGTATTGTGCTGGATAACTTACAGGGGTGATTGCATATATTACAGTTTGCTGGGGGATGACTATTAAAATCTGACTTTCTTAGAAATCTGAAAGTACTTCTAAAGTCACGGTCAGATTATTTTCACTTTCTTGGCTCCACAATTACACCATGATCAATACTGTTGCATTCTTATGCATCTGTAATCAATGTTCCTGAAGTTCTGAGATGATTCTCATGATCACTTTACGATCTATCACAAAACAATATCCTTTATTTCTTTTGATGTCAAATCTTTCCCTACACTACGCTACACAACTATTTGTTATGAAATAATGCAGTGGGAAAGTGTGACGTCACGATTTTGACAATTTTTGAATTATGAAAAAAATACTAAATTTTCATGTTCCCTTATTAGTAAGAACGTCAATGGCCAAGATTGAAAGTGTTGCACTTTCTCAACACCGAGATATCTGCTTTCAAACTTTTAAATCTCACTAACAAAACCTTGCCATTTGATGCTGGTTCCTAACGTAAAGAACAAAGGAATATTAACAGATTCTTTTTACCAGAGAAATTATAAATTTAAATGCCTCTAGTTTAAACACTATATACACTACAGGTCTGGTATTTTGGGGGCAGCCTATTCCATGGTTGTCATTAGATATCTGGAGTCAAATCTGACTATTTCCAAAACTTTTGATTTGTGACATCATCACTTTCCCTGCACATAGCATGATTCTATCCTGGAAGCCTTACCTTGCTACGAAAATATCAACTCTTTCTTGCAGAAGGCCAATCATATGTTCCTCTGTTTGCAAGAAGTGTCGGAATGCTCTCAATGTTGCTGCACGAATTTCTTTTGATGGACTGACCAAAGAGACCTTCAAGCTATGAGAAACAGATAATAGTTGTGTATACTTCATGGAAGCATTTGTTGACAAGGTATTTAAAAGTAAAGTAGGCAATGCATGTGGTATACTTAAAATGGGAAATGTAATATCAGAACTTGGAGGTAGGTTTTCCTTGGCTAGAGCTTAGGTATATTAAAGTAGTTGCATCTACCCTTGGTAAGAGTACAGAGATACTTTGAATGAAGCCATCAGCACCACGTCCCTTTAAGTGATGACTTGGGCAGCCTCAAAACATATTAATCATATGAATGAAACACTGTGCGACAGAGTTGGAAAACAAAGTATCCTTCTGTTTTCTTAAACAATGTGAAATTCTGTGATATCAATGTTTCTTGATCATGTTCTACTATCAGTTGATATGAATCTGGGATTTCAAATGAAAAATCAAGGCATCTGAGGTTAGGAAGACTTATCAGCTCCTCAAACACTTGGGTTCTATTATGTAGGTCAAATTAAATGTTAACATTTTGTCCTTCACAAATTGTCAAAAGGCTTCACTACTTCGCAGAGGCTTGCCATCACACCTAGTAGTTGCTATATAAAATATCACTAATGTTGACCCTGAACACCTCTCTTATGCACAAATGACCTTAAGTTTATAAACAATGTTGGCTGTATCATGAGTAATGTAAAGGTAGTCCCATAGTTAAATATTACACAGCATAGGGGATGTGACATTTATCATCACCATCATGCAGTTTAGGGTCCATGGTTCCCCTTTACAGGGGATTGGACCATCATATGGTGGCTCGTATATGTCCATGCCATGCGTCCTTGTTGACAGCCATATCAGGGGATAGGCCAAGTCCAAGTCTTCCTGGGCCTTCCTTTTCCAACTCTTCCACTGGTATCACCTGGCAGCGCTTAATCCAACCCTGACTTCATTGGACGTGTCCAAACCATCTGAGTCTATTGTGATGTAGGATGGCATCCAGGTGAGGGATACCCAGTTTGTCGTACAGGCAGGTTGTGTCCACCTCATCTGTGATTTTGACACTGCATATCCATTTGAAATTGTAGAGAAAAAGATGTCCTGAGCCACAGCATGGTGACACTGGGTTGCCAGTTCCTTTTCCTTGTTGCCTTTATCCTTCCCCAGTTAATGCTTGGTACCCATTTTATTGCTGGGTTCAAAGTAGGAGTTTTCAGATCGATGGCTGAGGGTAGACTTGAACCATCAACCCTCTACTTGCAACGCCAGTGCTCTAACAAATGATCAAACTCACCTTCCGTATCATGAGTAATGTTGCTTTATATTTATAGATACACGTGGTCTTGAATCAGCCTTACCATGTCACAATTTCCTTGATAGTAAATCCAAAGTAGGTACTTGGAGGAACACATCTGACCAGCTAGAATGAAGTATAGGTATAAAATAAGTTAGAAATCAGCAGTAAAATAATTACTTTACAATCCACAATTTTACTTTCTGAAAGTATATTAAGGGACTTTAGAATCAGAATACCAGAAATTGATGATTGACATAAAAAATTTGATCAGTTCCCAATGTTTTATATATAGCCCAAGAAGAACCTTTTGAGCCTATTTAAGGTGGAATATTTAAAACAAAAAATAAAACCAATAAACATGCACTATTATGGCAACTGGGTAATCGTGTGTGTTGATTCTAATTTCTGATATGCACTGACTTCTCTGTTTGGCATTTTATGTCTGATTACACTATCAGGTTATTATTTCTGATGAAGTCTCGAGTCTCATATTTCTCTGGATAAGAAACTATTAGTGTAAATAAGAAAATGAAATATTAAAAATGAAAACAAAAGACTTACATCATGTAAAACTTACATCATGTACAGTGGTATATAGTATATCTTCATTATTAGCTAGCTTCAAATAAAGAATGTGTATCAGTTGACATAGTTCTCTCAGGGGGATTATTAAGAAACTGGAAGAAACTCAATATGGTATTAACTCTAGGGAGACATTATGTGTTTAATATATTATTTGTAAACATGGAAGATCAAAGTCAGGTCTACCTTTCTGCTACTATAAATAAGCAAATTTAATTATCAAAACATCAATTAGCAATAAATTATTCTTAAATAAACATAGAGGAATGATTATCAAAACATTAATGGGGTTTGAATCTAGTTAAACTGTAATATAATTTACCTGTGAGAAATTGTTGAGATAACCCATCCGTTTTCCAGTTGACACCTGATCTTTCTTTGTTATTTCAGACAGAAGTTCTTTCATCAACTCCCCATGATCTAAATAAATATTTCGCATGCAGAAGAAATGTTAATATCAGTTTAAAATGTCACAAACACTCTTGCTTTTTAACACAGCCATTCTAACAATACACAGTACTGATGACAGGCACATGAATATAGATGTATTTGTGGGACACATTTTGGATTACATTCTAGAACTAGGAGACATGGCTAATATGATTATGGTGATTGTCATTGGTGTAAAGATATAGCCTGGTGACTAGTGATGGTTTACTATGTACCTTCCACTGCTCCGTCCATTTCTGCATCACTATGTGTGAAATTAAGATATACACTATATTTTCACTATATTTTCAAAATGTTTCATACAAGAAATAAGTATTTAAAAACTAGTTAATAATAATGATACAATCTTTGTAATGTCCCAATGTGCAAGCAATTTTATACCTCACAGGATAAATATATATGAAGCAACTGTTACCTAGTGGATACGTTGGTGGCCTTCAGTACAAAGGGTCTAGGTTTGATCCCCGTGATGATTTACTGGTGACATCAGGAAGAGTATCTGGCCTCAAAGTGATACATGCTCCAATGACATGAACATGAACTGTATTTAATTCCCTTCAGGTGAAATACACAATTTCCTTAAATAAATATATAAATATTTTCTCTTTCAAAACATTTTCATGAAATATCAGCAATTCTATCTCAATCCAACCTTAGAGAGGCACTATTTTATGGCCATAGTCCTTTGGAAAAAAACCCAGTAAAAATCTAGTATGAATTTTGATCGAGAGCTTCCTTTGTTACTATCAATTTGCACAACAAATTAGAACATGACTGTGCCAAAAACACTGTCATGCCAGTGGTAATATTCAACCTTCAGGTGTGTCATAAAAGTCTGCACCTCCATGTTTTATATATTCTACAAAAACAATTTAGTTCTTTGCCCTAAATTGTCCTGGAAGGAAACGCTAAAGAAAGATCGCATAGCGTGGAAACTCTCTACCATTGATCCTCAAGATAGAGAATCATGGAGGTCAAACGTGAGATCTGCCATGCGTGCAGCTAGCCAGTTATCTGGAAGGGAACTCCCTGATGTGGGTCAAGTCCTTCACCCTGCACAATAATCAAAAACAACCGATGGTAAGGTAATACCAAAGGAACTCAAAACTTTTCTATTTATCTAATTAACTTTCATAAAACAAAACCTTTCAATACTTCATATATATACCTCTTGTGAGGTCCAATGATGGAACATCCTCATTCTGCTCAAGACGTGAACCTATGAGAGACATTACATATACATGTATTAGTTCATTACTCATATATGATAAAGCTGCTATTAGCTGTGGCCCAAAATTTCAGAGAACAAACCTACAAAAAATTCTAGATAAGGATATGACATATATTTATCATTTGGGAGTCAATCAAAGTCTTCAAAAGCAAACTATAGTTTTACAGGCACAACTGGCAATAATCAAAATCTTGGTATATTATTCCTTTTTATTCATCTAAAATGGTATCCTTAGCAAAACTGATTTTAAGAAAATAAGGTGGTGGGTGGACAAGAACATCATGAAAATGGCAAACTGTTTCATGTAACTTAAAGGAAATTGCAGACTTAGCTAATGAGAATGTGCATATGATACATCAATCATCCTTTATCTTATTAATCTATTGAAAGAAGGGAAAGGGAAAGGAAAGATGAAGAGGCGAGCAAGGAGAAGAAACAAGAAGGAAAAAGCAAAGGATGAGGGAAGTTCATCAAATAGAAGTACACAAGATTGGGAAAGATATGGCAAGAAAATAAAATCTAAGGTTACTAAAACACATTTCAAAAAAGCTGCCACTTTGGTCTACAGAGAAGATCACACCTCAAACTGATTTCAAACTGTTGACAACATTACCTACAAAGGGGCCTGCCTTGTAATAGGAGCACACAGATATATGAAAAACCACGTCAATAATGTTCCTCTTTTGTATTTTACAACTAGAATCCAGTACCAATAGTGCCCACCGTGAACTAAAATGTGAAGGGTGGACTGATTGGCTAACGGAAAACCATGTTAACGGTGTTATCTACAGTTATCACTCCTTGTATTTGTAACACGACAGGCCTAGTGTGCCCTGATGAGCTATGCCTTATATATTTATCTTTCGTGTATTTTTGGTAATGCAAACTGACCTGATCTGTATCGGGAAGAATGATTATTAGTTAACATGACAGCAACGGGTGTTCAAAGACCTGTGCAAGCCTACGAGGGCTTAGATACAAGCCTCAATAATTTGGCGTACCTTCTTGACTTAACTGTCTACCCGTGCCGTCTTTGCTCACATCCATCGAAACAATTCCGCAAATAGACTCCATACGGAAAAGTCAGGTGACTATTTTTAACCAAGAGTAAGTTACGATTGTACAACACGAACATGTATACGGTGTATCATCAATATATAATTCGATTCATGTAAACCTTTCTCCTCCTTCCATCCTGTTGTACTGTGTGATAGGTCTACCTCAACTACCACTATTATTTGTTGATGTACAGCTGTACTTTGGTTGTGTAGTCTTGATGCAAATCACACATGTGTTTTCTATCCTCTTTTACGATCGATGGCAGAATACAATATGTATGTTTGTCAAATATTGAAATAACTAAATAAATCGATCTAAAGAATTTCTTGTTTTAACCATCACTTTAGACATAGAACAATCACCGCGTTTGCGTACATAAGAATCGTATCGTTGACCCAAAATATGACCCTAACACAATACGAATTGATTAAGAAGTTTAAAGTCAAATGCTCACCAGATCCGAAGCTTCTTCTCTTGAACTTCCTCATGGTCTAGTATTCTACTCGATCATCCGACAAAACCCCGATACACGTATGTGTGAAGTTCTAATTCATCTTCTAGGATAAGGTAGTTTGGACTACTAGTCGATTGTATCGCAGGACATAAGTTTTAAGTATACTTGATAGCTCTAAGAACTTCACTTATGAAGACCGAGTTGGATATTATTGACAACCATCCGCCATTTTGCTTCGAACCAGGTGACAACTCCTCCACAGGCCGCGCTTAGCCTGCTGAGATTTGCGCGCGCGGAACCAACACAGGCGCCTTCACAAGGGGAGGGGCCTTCGACGGATTACTGACAGGCAGGCTAGAATTTGGTCAGAGTACCCAAATAATGGGGCCCACAGTTGACCAATACATTGTATTTTATGTCTAATGAGATCAGAATATGCCCCTTCAAAGAGAGCTTGAACATTTTAACATAACATTTAACGCATGTTAGGAATCGATCAAGTAGTGTCTAACACAATTTTCACTGACTGTTCACCAACTTCCATATTTTAATACCATGTAACAGCTATTTCCCCTTAATCTTACATTTCCGAAAAAAAACAATCCTGGTTCCATTTGCAGGCGCTTGATAACGTTTAGAGGATTTACTAAGCCTTTATCTTAGATATCAAAGAAGCGGGACACCATGTACTCTATGTACAATAAACGTGATCCCAAGGGTTCGTTGCAAGCGCTGGTAGGCCTACTAACAACAAAACTTCTCTTCAGATATAAATGTTTCCATGAAAAAGTAAAATTTTGCAAATGTGATTATATTTGCGATAAGGAGCATAAAAAGTGACTTTGAGGAGAAGGGTACTGCTTGTTCATCACACCTCTCATTTCCCCGCAGGAGTAATGAGAGCATTGATAGAATCTGTGTTGGCGACACTCATGATCTGGCATCAATTGTAAGGGAAATCAGGCGAAAACTGATTTTCAGTTCCAGAACTGAAATACTTAACCTTGTAATATGACGGCTGATATGAACTGAAACTTGGAAATGACTCAATGTTTTATACAAACTTCATAACATGTTTCGCGTATACGTGAGTCAGTGGCGGTTTTAGGGGAGGCCGACGGGGCCTGTAGGGGGCCCCGCCCCTCAATACTAAGAAAAAAGAATGTGTCTGACTGCCCATATCAATATAATGGAAATACGTGAAAACTCGAAACTGTATCCACCGGAAGGAATAAAATGTCTTTGGAATTTCCGCAGTACGGTCATGTTTGAACTTCCTTGCAATGCATGACGTCATTGGGCCCCGCAAACTTTTTCGGCCCAGGGCCCTGCACCATTTAAAACCGCCACTGACGTGAGTAATGGGATGCTGTATATCTTTTGTTTTGAACGTCGCTGCACAAAATTTTACGTTCCAGATTTCAGAGAAGAATACATGGAATGGTGCAGTTACTTGCGCTGTAGCACCGAAACTTTATGCACAAAACAGGCAATTATCGTTTTGCTCTCAATTTGTAGGTAGAGTGGGCGAAAGTGTTCACACAATTGTTCCCCATAAATGTCTCTACATACGCGAAACATGATGCTTGAACAGTAGAAAATATCACCCTCTTCACCAACCGTGATAAAAAAAAAGATTCATTAGATCCGAGTCTCCACCCATCCCCTACCAACTTCAGGTGTGTTGCACCGCTTATGCGATAGTTAACCAAACTTGAATTTGGAAGAAGGTCCAAATTCATTTCGTTTTAGTTCTATATCTGTATCTACCAAATGAAGTATCAATGAATGAAATTTTGCAAGGGACAAATAGTAGGCCTACTAAATTCTTATTGGATTTAACTATTAGGTTTAATGTAGCTTTAAGACGGCGTTACTCAAAATTTTGGGGGTCAATGCCAACTCTTGACTTATGGTAAGGGGCAGGCGAACGAACTGTAAAACCTCTGAGACAAATCTTTTATGTCTTTGCAATGATAAAATTGGCCCTTGTACATATCTACATTACCTTAGGATGTATTTCACAAAACGATGCATTTAGGTTAATGACGCCTTGAAAGAAAATCCAGTTTGAGAGGGAAAGTTTGTGTGTAAACATCACGACGGCGTCTTCATGTCGAGTGACGAGCGATTTCCGACGTCTTTTAGATGAAGCTCTGATACAAGGACTGGCATAGTACTACAGAGATCTTGGGGGAGATCATACTTATCCTGTAAGGTTCGATTTAAAGCTGGAACATGGCTTGTGACGTTCACTGACACGTCGCAGCCTACTCATTGGCTTCGAGTCAAGGGACATAGCTGTTCATACCGATAGCAAAAGATCGGATTTGCAGAAGAAGCTGACGGAAGCGCTTCACAAAAACATTTCACTCGTGAATTGATGGCAGAGAGGAACTGTTTGATCTCGCCATTTATAAGAACAATTGCATGTAGCCATTTTGTAGTCATTGCAACGATATCAGTATCTGCCAAATGAGCATGAAGAACGAGAAAGTACGACATAAAGTGGCAGACTTCAAGCGAATTGGATAATGAGGGAAGAAATACGGATCTTCACTGCAGGACTAAGTAAATGAATCACCCGCCGAAGAACACTCGTTTAACTCTGAAACATGAAAGACTTTTGATATTTTGATTCGATAAGTGCTAGTAGTGCTTATCTTCTTTATCTTCGCCATACAAAAGCAGCTTAAATCACCATTCGTTCCGATGTATGCTTTAAGTGAGAATGATAAAATTTATAAAATAACGCGACGCTCCCAAAGCAATGTCATGTTTAGATTTCATGCAGTTCGATGGAGATAGCACTCGCTCGATCGTCGTCATATGTTAGGGAAACGTTGCTCATGATCAGATTCTCTTCTTGACATTCTCTCGTTTGCATTTGCGAACAAGGAAGATGTGCTAATATACCAAAATGGAAAATCATGTTGAGTCTGAAGAGATAGTAGAGAAATGTTAAACTAGGTCACCACTGGAAATTTAACCTGGAATCGACGTGACCTTTTGCTCTATCAACTAAGACATGATGACCAAATGATAAGACGTTCTAATTTTCCCTAGTAGCCATGTTAGTACTATGATGCCGCAGTGAACATCAACACTAAGCCTTACGGAATTTGAATTCCAGCCTTCCTGCGCCATATAACTTAACCATGAAAGGACTGCAATCCGGCGCATCACCAAAAGCTCATTGAAAGTTTTGGAAGTGTTTGAGGATTTGAACTGTCAAATCTGAAACGATGCTGGAATAAAGTGAACATATGATACTCGCACTTTCCTCTTATATCTCGTCAGACTTGGAACT